>LPNX011061958.1:697775-723824 GCA_001517045.1 Pseudotsuga menziesii | reverse complement strand
TTGACCAAAGATAAATCCCTACCCTAAATATCTTCCCAAACATTTCCTTTAAATTTTCTTAGGATATTACACCATATAGAAGTTAAATCATTTCGCTTGATGCTCAAAACATAATGACTAATAACCAATAAAAGCAATTCCAAAATATCTTTTCCATAATACCCTTGGAGTGGTTCAAGTGTATTCCAATTGGCTAGCTCAACTTCCCTAAATCTTGATTGCCCAATAAATATTGGAGTATACATATGGTTGCTAATATCATAAGGGATTTATCATGGATGAATCTTTTCAAAAATTAACAAAGAAATTCAAGGTTGTACTTTTTTGTTTTTTATTCTAGTTGGGTAACATAGATAATTTTTAAACTAGTTTTTCTTACACTTGTGTTTTTGAGTTTTAACAAGGGAGTTTCATTACAATAAGTCTTTTTCAATGAATAGTTTGTAATTACTTGTCATGGTTTCAAATTGTACATAATAGGTAGTTGATTGTTGTTTTATACAGAAGCTAAGGAAGCTACTAAATTAGTCTACATTGATTGTGTTTGTGAATAACTTTATTAGGAGACTAGATTTGTTTTCTTGGTTTGATATCATTCAAACTTAGACCATCTTGGAGAAATAAGAGAATTGGTTAGGATATAATTTCCAAGAAGCATAATAGATTCATTGTTAGTGAAGGCATAATGGAATATCTTGTCAATATTAGACAATGGGTTGGAGAGGGAGGGGATTTTTATCACTTCCATATCTTCTTGGAGGTGGTGGTGGTATTGGATAAGCATACAAGCTCATTCAAGTTTAAATTAACTTAGTTAGAGGATGAATATTATAAAGTAATAGTCAAAAGTCTATGGATTTCTTATGATGAAAATAGTAATGTTTTAGTAGGTATCCAATTTCTTAATTATTAGAAAAGGGTTAAGGACAAATTTATTACTTGTGAAGTTGACAGAAGGAAAAGGCAGGATCAAAAAATTAGAAGAATTGAAGATTGATTGGATCATTTCCATGACACTCATCAGGAAGGATTCCTCACTTTGAAGCAAAAGATACAAGTGTTAGCTTTGGAGATCAATAGAACTAAAATATTGGATGAAAATCAAGCTACTTGGAGACTTAAAAGTATATCCATATGGATTTAGAAGGGGGATGACAATACAAAATACTTCCATAATTTTGCTAAGAACAAAAAACACACCATTTCTTTGTGGAAGTTAGAGGAGGAAAATGGAAGTCAAGTGATGGTATTTAGGAACCTTGTTAGGGATTGAGTAATCATTTCAACAATCTATACAAATAAGAGAAGGGGGTTCAAATTGGACAGATGATGAGATTAACTGTTGAATATACATCCTTCGTTAATAGGGAAAAACATGTAGAGCTTATGGATGAAGTTACTCTTGAAGATATTAAAGTTGATGTTCACTTGTTATAGAAAGAGAGAAGTCCCGACCTTGATGATTGGGCAGTGGAATTTTTTATAGGCTTCATGGATATTTTTGAAAGGGATTTGTTGGTTGTAATTGAGGAATCCAGGATTAAAGGGAGAATATTAGCAACATTTAACTATACCTTTATCACTTTAATTCCCAAGGTGGATATTGTTAATAGATGGGAGGAAAACATGCCTATATCCCTACGTAATTGTGTTTATAAGTTATTTATCAAAGTCATTACTAGCAGAATGAAGAAGATTTTCACAAGATTAGTGTCCCAAGAACAATTTTCTTTTCTAAAGGGTAGAAAGATACATGATGCTATAGAGATAGCTTAGGGGGTCATGCATACAAGTAAGATAAAAATGGTTCCATATGGCATTATAAAGGTGGGCCTCTCCAAAGATTATGATAGGGTAAAGTTCTTATTTTTAAGACTTGTTTTGCTTCAGGTTGGATTTCAGACTCAATTTTTTAATTGGATATTCGCTCACATTCAATCTGTTTCTTTCGTTATTCATATTAATGGTTCAACCTCATATTTTTATATACCTAGTAGGGGGATGAGATAGGGTTGTCCCTTTGTTGTTAGAGAAAGTTTTCCTATGGTTGGGGGTTAAGAGGCCACAACCATACTAGGGGTATAAAGATAAGTGCATAAAGTTCTAGTAAAAAATATAAACAAGATTCACAAGTAAGAAAGGCTCATACCTTATTCACTGAAGGATGACCTAAGATTTCCTTTAGACCTCCAATTTCTCCTCAATCCAGGAGACCTGCAAAACAAGCTTCTACCTTCCTCAAACCAGTTTGAATACATGAAAGGATATTATATTCAATAAAACATGAAACCCTAATATGATAAGCATCATCATTTAATCATAAACATAGATTCAACATCAATCAAACAGTGATTTGGAAAGGAAAGAGCATCAAATATTTATTAATAATGAAAGAAGTACAAAGTTTACCTTCTCCTCATGCAAGGCACCTCGTGAAAACTTTGATCTGGTTCTCCTGCTTCTGTTGTCCAAGAATCTCAGCCTCTAAGCTCTGCAACACATGAAGATAACATCTAGGGAAAAGGTAGGGGGGGCGAGAGTCCCAATTTCTACAGAATAACAATGCAAAGGCCAAGTCCCCTTTCATGGACCCCTATCCCTCTCTTATATACTTTTCTGAAGAGGTAGGGTCAAATAGGGATCCGTTACAGCTGAAAGAGCAGTTCCAAAACCACTCAAACCATCTTTTCTTTGATATTTTTCTATGTTTTAATATTTTTTTTCCACTTCAGGGTATACTCATGGGTATGCTTCACAAAAGGGGTGAGTGAACATGGTAAACTCGTAGGTTTTAGTAGGAATACTTTTGAGTGGGTCAAAAATTCAATTTTGACGGTACTTCCAAGCATTTCCAAGGGTTGGTGTCTTTTGAAAAGTTTTTCCTTGTTCTGATACCTTTCTAATGGTCCATAGAAGAGGTTAAACGAGATTACATAAATCCAGATATGGCTCCTCCAATAAAGGTGATTTTTTAGTGACTAACATTAGCATTTCATGAAGTGTCGTCATGTGATGAAAGCATGTAAAGGTTGTCACAGGCAGAGATGTGTCATTTTAGGATACAACAGATACTGCCTAATGTATGAGGCTAGAGGGGAAGATGATATATGAAATAAATTATAAAAAGGAAACAACTAGGATGAGAAGTCTAAGAGATGGAGAATTCAAGATCATAGGCTCGAACAGTACCTGAAAGAGAGATAATTTTCAGACAAAACTGATCTCTGGGACATACATGTCCATATATGAATAATCACCATAAAGATATAGGAAGATCCAACATGTGTATAACTGATGTAACTATCATGGTCACACAGTATGAAAAAAGGCACCATATCAAATCTAAAGGAGTCATGGCCACAAATGAACATGGTGGATCCATGCTCAATAATTGATAATATCCACAAGAATACAAGGTGGATCTATGTCTCAACAATTTCCATATGATGTGTGACAAGGTCTTGCACAACTCAGGAAATAAAAAAATATGACGATGTTACTATCGACCCAAGGTGTTCAATCCAAACCTCCCAAAGGTATGAATCGTAACCATGTGAATAAAGGAGTTGAAGTCAAACATGGAGGAAACCGTTTGATTACTGGTCATTGATGAGGACCGTTAACAAATGCGAGTGAAACCACCATTAATAAAAATGGTCCCCAAGGTACCTAGTACATTCTAACAAGTGTGAATAAATGGTCTTGAAGTTGAACACTTGCAAAATCCATTGAGTACGAGAGATTAAGGTATTCTCACTACCCAATAGTGAGGGAAATTGCCACTAATGATTGCAATCCCCAAGGTAATGTCACAAACTCTAAATCTCATTCCCAGAGCAATATTTGTTGATGTCGATACAAAGCGATCCATTAGAAGGAAGGCATTGAGGCATCCTCCACCATCCAATACGAGGAAAATAAGAGACTGATTGGATCTGGAACTGGTACAAAGTTTTTTAGCAAGGACCACCAAAGACTTGTTGTAATGAACTGATACCAGGGAGTGGCCGACATAAATGGTGAAGGAAACTGCAGAATGACCGAGAAAGGTTTTATCCTTGAACAATGAGCATGACACAATAGTGACTTAGGAAGATTTTGACACAAAGGAACCGACGATACAAATCTATAATGTAGGAGACATTGACAGATTCTCCACATAATTGGAAAAGAATCCAACAGGAGGAGTACAATTCTGAATCAGGATAATGTCAAAAACTAGAACCCAACTATTGATAGAATCAAAATTGGTGCTTTGTTCAATGAGACAAGACTTGATTCCATGATACAAAATACATTTGAATGAACTTCCCTTTCCCTCTTTCTTGTAAATGTTTAACAAGTCCAAGAAAGAAAAATCGAGACCTTCTTCATTGTTGGAAAGCTCGAAGAAGAGACACAAGAATTCTTGATAAATCACTGATTCGTAGATTTTACGAGCCTGAATTAGTGGATGCTAGACGGTGTTTTCACAATTTAAGAGTCTAAAAATGCCAAAGAAGACTCTAGGGGGGGAATTTTTTTTAAGGTTAGTCTCCAAAGTCCGAAAACATATAAAACAATCCATAGGAGAACTCTCTTAGCTTATGCGAACCAAGGTATACCTTTTTCGTAGTTAGTCGGCAAGGTCCAAAAAAGGGGTAAACTATCACCAAACCAACACTCCTTTAGAATCAAGAAGAACACTTTAGTTTTAACAAGTGTGAAGGGAAGCAATATCACTCGATGCTTTTGTACCAGGGTTTAAGCGAGCATCACAAATGACAAAAATAACACTAAGAATATTTTTCATAGAGCAAGAAAAATATAGAAGTAAGATCAAACAAGTTCCTTTTATATATATTTAGTCTTCCAGGCTCGGAAAAGAGATAAATATATACTTGAAGATACTCTTCTAGATTCCGAAGAAAATAGAGTATTCCTTTTTCGTAAATAATCCACATGGCCCAAAAAAGGGGTAAACTTATACCTATGTGGATGTTCCTTCACATCCTTTAATGAGTTTGAAGGGACAAGCAATCTTGAAAATCTAGTCATATTTAGGGAGTCAAACCAGATCTTAAAGGTAACTCCATACCTTTCTCATAAAGTTTTTGCGAGCTCGAAAAAGTCAACTCGTGGCCTCCTTACTATTTTTAACGAGATCGAAGGAAAGCAGGAAGAATGCTCTAAATTAGAGGAGACGAGTGTCAAAGGCAGGTGAAACTAGTTCCAAGTGCAAGGAACAAACCTAAGAATAATGCAAAGAACATGATAAAGATAAGGAAACTCGCGGTACATCTCCTCCAGGTAAAGGGTGCCAAGTTGCAAAGGAAAAATGGTACAAAGTAGAACGAAAATGAGAACATAGACGAGGGCTTATATAATGAGATAAAATCATCGAAGACGCCATTAGGATTATAAGCGCGAGTAGAATACATGCAAATGTAGTTACAACTTGAACAACAAGGTGAGACCAGTAAGTAGTTGTGAAACCAATTAAGAATCCTGTCTCCAAGAAACAACAATATCAAGATGATATTTAGAAGAAAAGATCTGATGCAGGTCACTTTGGTAGAAACATTTACAACTTTTCTATCTTCCACAAAAGGTGTAGTCAAGGCAGAATCAATCGAAGAAGACTCTATAGTACGAAGGCCCGATGATTTATAATCAATAACATCAACCTCAATAGGAAAGCTAAAGTTGACATAGCTGATGGGGTCCACTGGAATATACTCAACAACATCAGAGTTGAAAAATATACTAGAAAGGTCAAACTCATTAGGATCACTGACTTGTTGCTCAATGGGAGAGTCCAAAGACTCGACAATGAAATCATAAGAGGATCGATCGTCATACAGATCAGGCTCAATAATCAAGTAAATATTGGATTTAACTACAATTGAGTCAACATCCATAAGAATGTAAGACTGTATCAAATAATCTAGGAAGACTTCATCCAAAGGAAGGAGACCATCCCAGATGGAACACATGTATAGACATTCAGATGGATCAATAGGGTGGAGAGCAGGATCCACAATCCGCATTGGATAGATCACCTGGTCAATTGCTGGGACCGAGTACCAAGAAGGTAAGCATCAACATAGAGGCTTCTTCTCAGTAGCAATTGGACATAAGGGATATGAGGCAACATAGCTCACTCATGGTAGGGAAATGTATACTAAAACACTGGGAATCAATAAAGGAATTTCTTGGTATCTAGTTGGGTCAGGAGAGGGATCAAGAAATTCCAGCTGATTGAAAGTAATAATGCTTTTGTTATGAGGAAATTACATCATACGAAAGAGTGTTGACACTAGATCTTGCATAGCATAAACATAATCACACCCGAGGAACATATTAAAGTCCAAGGGGTCCTTTATCACCATAAAATAAACTAAGACGGTCTTCCCACCCAAAGTAAAATATGTTTGAGTAATTATTCCCAAAGCTTGATTAGTTCTTCTATCAAAATCTAGTAACTGACTATCAGTCGACATAAAGCTGGGAGATCCCATGCCTCTCCAAGCATGTGTGGATAAAATACTAACAGTGTCTCCTTCATCCACAATACAATGATCAATCATGTAGTCTCCAAGTTGGAACTTTATTTGAAAAGGTGAATCGAAAGGAAGGCACGACTTAGCTAGGCCATCCCAATTAAAGGAAGGAACCAGAGGGCTTGGTGGGGGTTCATTCGAAGCGAGTTCAGTTCCCCTTGTCCAGAAGGTTTTGAATTGGTAGTGAAGAAAATATGACTAGTATATGATTTTCTCTCCAAAGGGAGAGTGGGATTGATCGAAGATTGCATCGGTTCAATCACTTGATGAAAGTCACTCTTTGAAGGGAGAGTGGGATTGATCGAAGATTGCATCGGTTCAATCACTTGGTAAAGGTCACTCTCCGAAGGAAGAGTGGAATTGACCAAATATGATATTGGTTCAACCACTTGATCAACTGAAGGTTGAATAGGTTGTTGAAAAAAATCAGGTTGTTCAAGAATGGGATGTCCATGGAACCATACTCTTCAAACCTCTGCAATGGTAGGGCATTGGTGAGTAAGGTGGTCTCCTTTGCAAAGCCTACAACGGAAGTTCAACTTGCATTTTGAATGGATGGTCATCTCAACGGTGTCAAAATGACTTGCATTGGTTGACTGTTTTTCCCCAGCATGACCTGCTCAAGTTGAGAGATTAGGTCCAACTTGACTATAAAAGGTTGGTTGTTTTCCCCCATCATGACTTCCAGAGGTTAGGTGGTGAATATAAAATTGACTTGTAGAGGTTGAGTGTGTGCCCCCAATTACTTCTAGAGGCTGGGTGGTGGGGTCCAACATGACCTGTATAGCTTGGATGTGTGCCTCCAACATGAATTCCAGAGGATGGGTGGTTGGGTTCAACATGACTCATAGAGGCTGGTTGGTGAAGATCAACTTGAGTTGCAGAGGTTGAGTGGGTGCCCCTATCATGAATTCTATAGGCCGAGTGACTGGGTCCAACATGAATTGCATAGGTTGGATGGGTTCCACCATCATGACCTACAAAGGATGAGTGGTTGGGTCCAACATGAATTACATAGGTTGGGTGAGTGCCCCCTTGCTTTCATGTCTTCTTTCTATTCTTCCTTCTTTTACTTCTTTTAGACTCTAGGTTACTAGTATAAGAACTTTCACCGCATGAGGTAGAAGGAGGAGGAGAGGTTGCTACATGTGAAGGGGAGACATTATTTTGATGCCCTTGATATAAGGTTCGTTCTTGAGAAGAATCATGAGCATTCATGACAATCTGAGTGGAAAAAAACCAAACCGGTAGCCCTAGGGTGAATCTAGGTAGATTCAAAGTACTGGTCATCAAAGGAACACTAACATTCCCAGTGCAAAGAAAAGCACAAGAAGCCCCTAGCATGGGGGTCTCCTTGTTGGTGTCTCTAGGGGTGCTATCCATAGCTTTTGACTCAATAAGAAATCAAATTCTAAGGTCAATTGGAAACCAATAGCATAGAGAGCACACAACTAGAATAAAAAGTTAAGTATCCACAACAGACAGACAAAGGTACATTCCAAAGGAAAGTCTGGAATGACGAGGGCCAAAAACTAACCAGTTTAGGACGAAGAACAATTACTTGGGGTCCACAATACATCACCTTGGGTCCAAGTGCTTGAATCACCAAACCTCTTTCCCAGATTGTATGTAAGGGATTTCCTCGAGCCTGCACTAGGTATAGTGGAAATAATCTTCCACCATAACCTGTGTAGAGTCCTATAAGTATAGATGCAAAGGCTACCAAAATCACAAAGAAAGTCCGATGAAACAGTCGTCACTCCAGCCGATGCACATGGGTATGGTAGCTAAGCCCGAAAATCAAACAATACTAGGCACCACATGAGGCCAAAAGGAGGTACTGAGTAAGTCCCCAAATGTGCAACAGATCTGGTGTATGATCTACTGAGTATAGAAGGGGTATCTCCACAACTCAGTATCACATGACCTTGTGCTTGAATCTTGTGTTAGAGGAGATTTTCAATGTATTTCTTTATGAAATTGGATTTCCTGAATGAAAATCCCCTAGGATTGAGTTTGAATTTTTGGGCAGTTAAAGATGTGCCTAACCCAAAACACTAGCCTAGACTAGTGTGTGTCGTCCCTAGAAAGAAACTGTTACTAATATATTTTAGATATTATCGTTCTTTTTAAGGGATGCTGATTACTCAAAGGTAGCGGAGGTGAAACCAATGGTGTTTTGACTCAAAAGCAGAAACAAGATGACTAAACAAAAGATAAATCAAAATACAAATGCAAACTTCTACTTCTCTTTTTCTTTTTAAAACTGAAAAATGAAGGCCACATAAGAAAGACTTATTTTTGTATTTTGAAGAAACAAAGGCATGCAATGCACCCAAGACTAAACCCTAGCCTACATGCATACGGAGAAAATACTTGTTTTTTTTTAAACTTTTCTTTATAAGATGAAAAAGAAAACAACCTACAAACTAATGCATGCAAATTATAAAAAAAAAGTAAATGGACTTCTTCTCTATACCCCACAAACAGACCCTAGGATTCCCTAAATCCAGATAGAACCTCACTTGGAAGGGAGAATTGCAAAAGGGAACAATCCAACCACCTTGGCATGAAGAGGTTAAACAAGAGGACTGAAATAAATAGACGTATGGAATCTCTAAGGTTTAGTCTAAACCTGTTGATATAGGATACTCAAGTACACCTTGGAAAACAAGGTCATACCAAAGAAGGAGGTAGGGGGTGAGGAAAGAAACAATCCCAAATACTTCAAAAGGACTTACAAATCATTTAAAACCCTCAAGAGGAGATACCACTTCCCAATGGATATACACAGACAGAGGACCCAAAAGGACCGTTTAGACAACCCTTAAGACACCCCAAATAGGCCCAAAAATTGTGAAAAAACACTAATAGAGGGAACTCAAGAGTTTCCTTAGGAAAAGTAGTGAGTGCCACCCATAATTACAAGGTTTCCTTAAGGAAATGTGTGAGTACATCCAGAAATCGCTTATGTACAGTGTAACAAATGCGAGTGGGTGGTGGAAAGCCCCAAAAAGGTATGAAACAACCCAATAAAGTTAGAGAAGGTGTCTAACCTACAACCTTAATTATACTGGAATAAAGGCAAGGAAACCCAAAAATAGACAAGGCTCCCTAGTGGAGTCCCCAATTCTGTTGTTAGAGAAAGTGTTCTTATGGCTGGGGGTTAAGAGGCCACTAACATACTAGGGGTATAAAGACAAGTGCATAAAGTTATGTTAGCAAATATAAGCAAGATTCAAAGGTAAGAAAGGCTTGTACCTTATTTACTGAAGACTAATCCAAGCTTTCCTTTAGCCCTCCTCTCTCTCCTTAATCCAAGACACCTACAAAACAAGCTTTTACCTTCCTCAAACCAGTTTGACAACATGAAAGGAGATTATATTCAATAAAACATGAAACCATCATCTGATAAGCATCATCATGTAATCATAAACAAATATTCAACATCAATAAAATGATTATTTGGGAAGGAAAGAGCATCAAATATTTATTAATAATGGAAGAAGTACAAAGTTTACCTTCTCCTCATGCAAGGCACCTCGTGAAACCTTTGATATGGTTCTCCTGCTTCTCTTCTCCAAGAATCTCAACCTCCAAGCTCTACGACACATGGAGATGCAATCTAGGGAAAAGGTAGGGGGGACGAGAGTCTTAATTTCTCCAGCATAACAATGCAAAGGCCAAGTCATATTTCATGGACCTCTCTCCCTCTATTATATATATTTCTGAAGAGTTAGGGTCGAATAGGGATCAATTAAAACTGAAAGAGCAGTTATAAAACCACCCAAACCACCTTGGCTTCACGATTTTTCCATTTTTTAATATTTTTTGGCCACTTCAGGTTATACTCATGAGTTTTCTTTGTTAGATTTTTAACATTAAGCTAGCATAACATTAGGATCTTTAATTGAGAGAACAACAAGTACAACAATCAAACACAAGAGACAATGAACACAATGTTTTTCCTCGGGGAAACCATAAATGGAGAAAACCTCGCAACTTCCTCAGAGATAGAATCGACACCAAAAGTAAAACCCCAAAACAGTAAGATGATCTCCCGACAGCAGTAACCTCTTTCTTCCTTGCCCCAGTGTCTTTCTCTTCCTCAGCTATGCGCTACAACTGAGTGTGAGTGAGTGTGTGATAAATAGAGAGACTAGCTCTCTATTTATACTAATTCCTAACTTGACTAAACCCAACTAGGGTCGACTTCACTAGGTGAGTCTAATAACCCTAGTGCCTCGGAACTGCAGGGACTTTAACCCTTGATCAATAGGAGGGTTACCCACAATGACTTGACATGACTTATTTACATTATAGAACCTCCCGATAGGAACATCGGGGCATGACATGACACGAGTACATCCTAGAATAAAAATTGGGTTACAATACATAAGAAATACAAGTGAATACATTTCGAAGTTACAATTACATCAACGCTCCCTCTTAACTAGGAAGGTATTCTCTCGACACAATTTATTAGCACAAGTCTTCTTCTCTGTATCATCTAGATCGTCATTAAGTTCTCATCATCTTCATCTTCAACTTCAAGTCATCTTCATCATCGGATCTGGATCATCACTCAATCTAGATCATCACTACTAGATCTGGATCATCACTTGATTTGAATCATCATCATTGGATCTAGATCATCACTCGATCTGGATCATCATCACTACAGCATCATCTCTGGATCTGGATCATCACTCGATCTGGATCATCACTATTGGATCATCATCACTAGATCATTACGGGTGCTATCTCACGATTCTTCTCGTCACTGGAAGTTCTACAGAGCCAGCCCTTTTTCATACTGGTTGTAGGCCTAGCCTCCATGTAGGTCTTCTTCAACGCTTATATCTGACACCAAGTCAGAATGGCCTGCCCAACACTTACATTTGACCATGGGGGGAACACATCCCGCAACCATGTCAGAAAGGCATGCCCAACACTCACATCTGATCATGTAGGAACCAATCCTATAATCACATCAGAAAGGCTCTGCACTCACATCTGACCATTGGGGGAACACATCCCGCAACCATGTCAGAAAGGCTCTGCAATTACATCTGAACATGGGGGGAACACATCCCACAACCATGTTAGAAGGGCTCTGCACTTACATCTGACCATGGGGGGAACACATCCTGCAACCATGTTAGAAGGGATCTGCACTTACATATGACCATGGGGGGAACACATCCCACAACCATGTCAGAAGGACTCTGCACTTACATCTGACCATGGGGGGAACACATCCTGCAACCGTGTCAGAAGGGCTCTCAACCCTAGGTTAAGGGTTCCTGGTAACTAACCAGGTGCCTCCATTCTTCAAGAGAATGGAAACAACCCTTATATCTGATCAAGTGGGAACACATCCCCCAATCACATCAGAATGGCCATACGCTCACATCTAATCATGTTGGAACACATCCTATCATCATATCAGAATGGCCCTCAGTCCTAGACCAAGTATTCCTGGTAACTGACGAGGCACCTCCATTCCAAGAATAGCAATAGCCCTTATATCTGATCATGTAGGAACCAATCCTACAGTCATATCAGAATGGCTCAACACTCATATTTGACATGGAAGGAAATAATCCTCTCACCATGACATAATGGCTCAGCCCTTACATCTGACCATGGAAGGAACCAATCCTCTCACCATGTCAGAATGGCTCACTGACTCATCACTTCCCTTTGGAAGGGACCTCGATCTGGAGAACACCAAGCTTCTCCCTGAAGTACTCAAACTTCACTCTGGCTAATCTTTTTGTCAATACATCAACTATCTGTTCGTCCGTCGCAACATACTGGAGATTCACTGCTCCCCTCTGCACCATATCCCTGATATAGTGATACTTGATCTCGATATGTTTTGACTTGTCATGGAACACCGGGTTCTATGACAACTTTACACAACTATGGTTGTCACAATGTATACAAGTAGCATCCAACTGGAGATCAAATAAATTAGACAATAGATTCCTCAACCATACTGCCTCACAACTAGCTGAACAAGCTGCGACATACTCTACTTTAGCTATACTCAATGCCACATAGGATTGCTTCCTGCTTAACCAAGAGATCACACCTGATCCCATACTGAAGCAACACCCTGAAGTGCTCTTCCTATCGATGGCACTGCCTGCCCAATCTAAATCAACATAACCCTCCAGGTTAATCTTCTGACTCGCTTCATACTTGAGCCCGTAATCAACTGTATCCCTCAGGTACCCTAGAATATGCTTTGCAGCAATCAAGTGAACATGTCTCAGATCTGTCAAGAGCTGGCTCAAGGTGTTCACAACAAAGCAAATATCTAGTCTTGTGTTCATCAGGTACATCAAGGACCCAATCATCTGACGATACATCATAGCATTGATCGCTTCTGATGAAGCATCAATCAATAGCTTTAGGTTTGATGCCATAGGTGTGGTCATGGCCTTGTAGTCCATCATCCCGAATCTCTTCAGGATCTCTACTGTATATTTCCCTTGTACCAGGGAAATTCCATCTACATTTTGCCACACCTCCATGCCTAGAAAATAATGCATCATACCCAAGTCCTTCATCTCAAAATCGGCAGCAAGCTTCCTCTTCGTATGAGCAATCAACCCATCCATACCTGTTATAAACAGATCATCTACATATAGTAGGAGCATCACCGGGTTTCCATCTTCAACCTTTTAGTAAAGGTTGGAATCTGCTTTACTCTTAGTAAAGCCTAAACTGGATAGAAAGCTATCAATTATGCTGTACCAACTCCTGGGTGACTGTTTCAAACCGTACAGGGATTTATTCAACCTACATACATGAGACTCCTTGTCATGTGTCTCAAAACCGAGTGGCTGCTCTACATACACTTCCTCTTCTACTACACCATTCAAGAAAGCAGTCTTGACATCCATCTGGTGTATCTTCCATTTCATCACTGCAGCCAGAGAAAGTATTGATCTGATGGAAGTGTATCTGGCTATAGGTGCAAAAGTTTCTTCATAATCTATTCCTTCCTTCTGGGAGAAACCATGAGCAACAAATATTGCTTTATATTTTTTTATGCTACTGTCTGCAGCATGCTTGATCTTGTAGATCCATTTGGAAGTTATAACTGACTTCCCATCTAGTCTTGGGACAACATCCCAAACATAATTTTTCATGATCGATTGATACTCTTCGATTATAGCATCCTTCCATTCTTTTCGTTCTGCCGCTTCTTCATCATTGGAAGGTTCTTTATTGATGAAATCACATAACAATAATACATACCTAGAGCAGGATATGGTCCTCTTTCTTTCTCTTTGATTTTCTTCTAGAGCCCCATATCTTTCCACACCTTGGATAACTTCTCGTACCCAAGCAGGTTTCCTCTTGTGAGGATTCTTCTCCTGAGGTGGATCTACAGGTCTTTGTGGTTCTTCAAATTCTTGATCTTCTTCTTGAGTTTCTTCGATCATGGCTGTATCATGAATTCTGGGTGCTTCTACTTCTTCAGGTTCTTCAGTAGGTTTCTTTCTGGATTTGTTGTAAGTTGTGTCTTCATCAAATGTCACATCCCTGCTGATTTCGATCTTCTTGAATCCTGGGAAGTATATTCTGTAAGCTTTCGAGCTTTCAGGGTATCCCACAAATATACCCTTTTTTCCTGAAGGATCTAATTTTGTCCTCTTTTATTTTGGAATGTGTATGTATACAAGATAGCTGAATATTTTGAGATGGATGACTTCTGGTTTCTTGCTAGAGAAGACTTCTTCAGGAGTCTTGTTCTCGAGTTCTCTGTGTGGAGTATGGTTCTGTACATACATTGCAGTCCTAGTAGCTTCTGCCCATAGATGCATAGGAAGATCTTGATCATGAAGCATTGCTCTTGCAGCTTCCGTGATGGTTCTATTATTCCTTTATGCAATCCCATTATGTTGTGGATTATATGGAGTAGATAACTCCCTTTTAATCCCTGAGTCTTTGCATAAATCTTTGAATTCATTTGATGTGAATTCTTCGCCATTATCTGATCGAAAGGTCTTGATCTTCTTTTCAGTGTGGTTCTCAATCAAGGCTTTGAATTCCTTGAACTTGCTGAATACTTCATCTTTGTTCTTCATGAATTAAATCCATGTCTTCCTAGAAAATTCATCAATAAAAGAAACATAGTATGCATACCTGCTTAGTGAATTTGATGAGATTGGCCCGCATACATCGGAGTGGATGATTTCCAAGATTCCATTTGCTTTGCTATCGCTACTTGGAAATGTCTTCTTTGTGTTATTTCCTTCGCACATCCTTTGCAAACCCCATCATATTTTTCTTGAATTTTTGGAAGAACTTCAACAAATTTTCTTGCAAGTGGTAGTGCTCTGTAATGCACATGTGCAAGCCTTCTATGCCAAAGTTCATTTGGCTCTACTGTGTCATGGACCAAGGCTTGTTCTGAATGGCCCTTCAATTTGTACAATCCTCCTTTTTCTCCAATCACTACTGCATCATCAATAGTCTTTCCTTTTGGCCACATGATGACTTGACCATCTATAAATGCAACTCTCATTCCTTTTGCATCTAATGCAGATATGGAGAGGAGGTTCTTCTTTAGTCCTGGTACAAACAATACTTCTTTCATTATCATTGATTTTCCAGAGTCTAGCTTATAGGAGGATTCCCCACTACCTTTTATTGGATACTGGTAGTCATCTCCGAGCTTCACCTTGTGAGGTGATTCATGTTCTGATAGTTTCACAAAGGATTCCTTGAATCCTATCATATGCTTGGAAGCCCCACTGTCTATAACCCAATCATTGCTTCCATGAGTAATGTTTCCCGTGAGAGCGGAAATCAAGACATATTCTTCATCACTTGAAGAATCTTCACTTTCATATCTGGTTCTCTTTGTAGAAGTTTCACCATCCTCTGTAGCATGAGCATGGTATCTTCTCTTGTTTCCCTTCTTCTTATGGGAGTTAATCTTGTTTCTAGGACAATATTTTGGAAAGTGGCCTCTTTCATCACATGTATAGCATCTTAATTTGGATAAGTCTTTTCTAGTGAAATCTCTTTGATGAGAATTCTTACCTCTGGGGTGATGAGAACTTCTTCTGGTTTTCTTGGAGTGTAGCGTGAGAGCTTGATCTTCACTTCCCATATTCTCTTCTCGAGCTGCTATCCGAGCTTCTTCTTGAGATCATTCTTCCCATAGTCTGCTGAACTTGACTAACTTCTTTCTAGCACAGATTCTTTGAATGAAGGAGTCCCATGATCTAGGGAGACCATTCAAGGTGGTCATTACAATCTCTGGATTTTCAACTTCTTCATCTACTACTTCTAGCTATTCCTTGATCTGAGAGACCCTTGTAAAGTAAGACTGAATGGTTTCTGCTTTACATTCTTCAGTTGGTTTCTCAGAGTCATCTTTCGGTTTATGTTCTCCCCTTCAAACAATTTGGTTAGGGCATCAAACATAGCTTTAGGTGTCTTGAGGGAGGACACTTGTGGTATGAGGTGATCCTTGATTGAATCAACAATGATCCTCTTTTCCATAACCAACTTCTTCTTATGTAAGGCCTTTGCCTCATCTCCCTCTGGAACTGGAACCTCCTCATTGATATAGGAGTCCAACTCATTTTCTTCCAGGACCAGGGAGATCCTATACTTCCAGACTTGGAATTTATCAGGTCCCTCAAGATTTTCATCAAGCTTGGTATGATGAGACATCTTTACTAAGAACCTTAAATGGAAATACAAAAGATTTAGATCTTACCAGGTCAAGATGTCGAATCTGGATTTGGAGCTGAAATTCTGTATTGCTGGTTCAGGAGCAGATTAGGTTTTGTTTTTTTAGAGTTCTGTCCAACTAAATGCTTTGATTTTAATCCCTAACTTTGATTTTGAGGAAAAGATCAATACAGGCCTGGGCTCACTGAAAAATTCCACTTCTATGGAAATCCCTAATTTTTGACAGTAGTGTCGGGTCCAAAACTGAAAAACCTCAGAATTGAATTCTGTTTCGACAGAAAAATGCACCCTAGGGAGGAGAGTTATTCCAACCTTCTTTTGCTGAAAATATGTGAAGAGAGATCCACGAATTAGGAAGCTCTAGTTCCCGCAACTGCACAATGTCTTCTTCTCAGGTTAGCTCTGGTACCATGTTATATTTTTAACATTAAGCTAGCATAACATTAGGATATTTAACTGAGAGAACAACAAGTACAACAATCAAACACAAGAGACAATGAACACAATGTTTTTCCTCGGGGAAACCATAAATGGATAAAACCCTGCAACTTCCTCAAGATAGAATCAATACCAAAAGTAAAACCCCAAAACAGTAAGATGATCTCTCGACATCAGTAGCCTCTTTCTTCCTTGCCCTAGTGTCTTTCTCTTCCTCAACTATGCACTACAATTGAGTGTGAGTGAGTGTGTGATAAATAGAGAGACTAGCTCTCTATTTATACTAATTCTTGACTTGACTAAACCCAACTAGGGCCGACTTCACTAGGTGAGTTTAATAACCCTAGTGCCCCGGAACTGCGGGGACTTTAACCCTTGATCAATAGGAGGGTTACCCACAATGACTTGACATGACTTGTTTACATTATAGAACCTCCCGATAGGAACATCAGGGCATGACATGACAAAATTACATCCCTGAATAAACATCGGGTTACAATACATAAGAAATACAAGTGAATACATTCTGAAGTTACAATTACATCAACATTCTTCACAAAATGGGTGAGTGAACAAGGTAAAATTGCAGGTTTTACTAGGTAGACTCACGAGTGGGTTAACTCCAAGGATTTCCAAGGGTTAGTGTCTTCTGGAAAGTTTTTCCTTGTTCTGATACCTTTTCTAATGGTTTAGAGAATAGGTTAAACAGAGTTACATAACTCTATATATGGCTCCTCCTATCAAGGTGTTTTTTCAGTGACTGACATTAGCATTTCATGAAGTGTCGTCATGCGATGAAAGCATGCAAAAGTTGGAATAGGAAGAGATGTGTCATTTTAGGCAATAAAACCCTTGGATCCCCTCATATTCATTTTAGTGGTTGAGGGACTACGTAGATCCATATATCATGCAATATCAAATATCCCTCTAAGAGGAATTGGGATTGGAGGAAATGCTAGCATTTCACATCTATTATTTGTTGATGGCATTCCTTTGTTCTCTAATGGCGCTACAAGGGATATAGAAAATTTAAAATTCATTTTAGCTAATTTCTTAGAAGCTACATGGATGATTTTTAATGATAGGAAAACCACTGTATCTTATATGATTCTGGAACATGTGAATATTTATTGGATTAGCTCAGTTTTAGATTTTGAAGTAGTGGACGTTCAGGATGGAATAAAATGTTTGGGTTTTGTGTTAAAACCAAATGACTATTCGAGGAGGGATTGGGTTTGGTTGATTATGAAGGTTGAGAAAAAACTCCAAATCTGTGTTAACACACAATTTAATACCCTCAATAGTGTAGGCTGATAGCATGATTTGATTTTCTCCTGCAACATGAAGACAAAGCTAAAAACATTAAAATAGACATAATCTCTTAATCCAACCACTACTTTCCAACAAGGAAGGTGTGAATGAAGACCCATATAGCCCATAAGGGGCAACTTTAGTGATTGATTTTCCTACCAAAAGTTAAGACCAAGACTCCAAAATCTGAAAGTGGAAGGAAAATACCTAGAATATGTGTTTTGTGCATTAAATTCTCCATTATTCATGAAAAATTCCCAAAACTATGAAAATGAAATAAAATGAGGAAATTAAGTTGAGATTCCCACCCCACATTGAAAATTTCCCTCTTACCACCCAAATCCTAAATCTATATAAGAAGAATTTGAGGCGAGGATTGAGGAAGACTGACTGAAGTGCAAAGTTACTATAGTGAAATAGTGAGAGACTATTTTATTTGCTTCACACTTTTGGTGATCAAAGGTTTGAAGGGAAACCGAGGGAACCTAGGGAAAAGGAAGATGAAGAATCTCATGATGAGGTTGTATTCTTCCACTTTTCTTTGAATGAATATGAAAGAATTAAGTTGTCCCCCAAATGATTGTGTTTAATTGTTTATGTTTAGCAATTTGTAGGATGTTATATCTACTTTTGGTTTGAATATAATGATAAATATTGTTTATAGGATGGAGAAAACATCTTGTGTTTGTGTTTTACAGGTGCTAAGGATATCATTGAAGAGAAACCAACATTGAATAACAACAAACAAGGAAAGGCCTCTCCAAAAATCTTCTCCACTCCAAAAGCTTCTCCAAATGACACACTACAAGAGGTATTCATCTTTCTTCTCATCCCAACACAAACCCTTTGAAGAAATCGTAGGTCTAGCTATGGATAATAGTTATTAATTCTTTTTTATTGTTGACAGTGGGATTCAACAACCCATTGGTAAAGGAAAGAGATCCTAGACTATATATATAGCTATGTTTTTGATTTTCCACCTATTAGAATGGAAACTCCATTGGGGAGGGGATTTTCTTTCTAGCTCTTCCTCTTTCAAAGTTTGGTGTTCTTGGTGATGTTTATTGTCTAATTTTTCTTTAAATCAGGTTAGAATCCTTATAGGAGTGATTAGGGAAATTTTGGTTTCATTTGGAGCCATTATACCATGTTTCTAGTTCAATTGTTTTGAATTTTTCACTCTTAGATGTGTTTTATCCTCATGTTATGAGATCATCGCCCCCCCAACAAGTTAGATACATAGAGTCAGTCCCCATTCTATCACTCCTTGATAGTGTTCTTAGGGGCGATAGTCCCATGTTCCATGACTTCTTGCTAGAGTTATATGAGCCATTGTCCATGTAGGTGTCCATTTGACTTGAAAAGTGATTTTTCCACCTCTATTTTGAGGGTATTTATGGTTTGTAATCATTATTTTCGTTCTCCTCCACTGATTTTATTTGGTTTAAAAGATATCTAAGCCCTAGTTCTTTTTTATTTTATTTGATTTCACATGCTTGGCGTAGGTTGAGATTTTCTTAGTCATTTAGGATTTTGGGTCACTTTTTGGCATGATGTCTACTTTATGAGGGTAGTTTTGGTTTGACACGATTATTTTCAGTACCCTAAAGTGATTTGATTTGGTTTACAAGAGATCTAAATTCTATTTCATCTTGTTTTTCTTTGGTTTTTCATGCTTAACCTAGTTTGAGCATCGCTTGGTCATTTTGGTCACTTTTGGCACTTGAAGGTTATTTTTATTAAAATGTTTGCCTAAAAAATTGGCCTGACATGATTCTTTATATCTTGGAAGTCATGGAAACTTTAGTTTCTTACTCAATGGATCATTTTAATGATCAATTTAGTGTCTAGACAACAATTTACTAGGTTTTTCACCTACAATAGTTGCTTGCACTTTGCTTCTCTATAAGCATTGCTGCTTGCAATTTGTGGAAGAGATTATGTTTTCATATACATTGGACCCATTTTGATTTGATTTAAATTAAGTTTATGCAATTTAGGAAGGCATTTTTAGCCCACTAGTTTGATCATTTTCACCTAATTGTCTCTCAAATTTTTAAAAATTGCATAATGATTGTGTAAGCTTTTTAAGTGAGAGTGTTATTAGACTTTTAGATCTGCTATTGTCTTCAACATCATGGTCTTGCAATATTTTATTCTTTTTGACTTGTTTTTCTTTCATGGGACAATTTATAGAAATGTGTCCTAGCTTATGAAAAGTGAAGCATTCATAATTTTAGAAGTCTTTCTTGGACTTCTTAAACCCTTGAGTATTTCTAGGAGGATGGTCATAACTCTTTCTCTTGTTTTTCTCCTTTGGTATGGATTGTCAAGCCTTGGTCCTCATTTTAATTTAGTGTTTCTTATCTGGCTGCTAATGTTTCTTCTTCTTAAACACATTCTTCCCATAAATGTTGGAACTTGGTTAGTCTTCTTCTTGAATAGATTCCTCAGATAAAGGATTCCCAATCTATTGGAAGACCATTGAAGGTTGTCATTACAACTTTTGCTTCTTCAACCATATCACGAATAGCTTCCAACTGCTCCTTGATTTGAGCTACTCTTGTAAAATAAGATTGCATAGTTTTTGACTTTTGAGCCCTTACACTTTTGAGGTGATTCGTCAAGGTCATCTTTCTATTGATGTTTCTTCCTTCAAATAGGCCGGATAGAGCATCAAACATTTATTTTGGTGTCTCCCTTGAGGATACTTGAGGAATCAAGTTATCTTTGATGGAGTTAGCTATGATCCTTTTAGCCTTGATCATATCCTTCTTATAGTTGGACTTAGCTTCAGATTCTTCTAGTTTTGCAACTTCCTCCTTTATAAACTCTTCTAGATCATTTTCTTCTAGGATTAGCATGATCTGATACTTCAATGCTTTGAAGTTTTCAACACCTTCAAGCTTCTCATCTAGCTTGGTATTCTTTGTCATCTTAACAGAATGAGAACTTCAAATAGAATTAGAAGGAGTAGTACTTACTTGATTAATACAACTTCTGGATGGCCTTCTTTTGGATGACCTAGGGTGTGATGGATCAACCCTAATTTTTTAGTTGGGATAATTGGTAGGGATGAGTGATGGAAAAGATGTGCCTTCCTAGGGTGAGCTAGACTGCATCTTTATTTTTCTGAGATTGATGATGGACTCTCAGGAAAAATGAAGCCCTAGTTTTTCTTGATAGTAGTGTTTGGTCCAAAACTGAAACTTCTTGGAATTCCATTTTGTTTCCATAGAAAGATGCGCCCTTCTAGGATGATTTGAGCCCTCTTTTCTGGTTGATCTGTCGAGGGATTTTTTTAGAGTAACAAACCCTAGCTGTGTAGTGTCTACTTTCAGGGTGGCTCTGATACCATGTTAAGTTTTATTTTATTTTCTTATATGATATATTAAACCAATATTTACTAGTAGGATCACTGAAATATCAATAAGAATAGAAACACAAAGAACACAAATATTTTCCTCGAGGAAACCACAAGGGAGAAAACCTCGCAAAACTTCCTTAGTATAGAACTCAACCATAGTAGTGTAAAACCCAAACAACTGCTTCTCTCTTCTTTCTGACACACTTGTTCTTCTCTCTCTTGCAAACTTGTTTGAGTGAGTTTGTACAAATGAAGGGGAGCACCTCCCTATTTATATTTGTCACTTGAATTGACTTAGGACCTAACAAGGCTGACTTGTCTAACTGACTGAACCGATTTGTCTAGAAAGAGATAAAAAATAACATTTATTATAATGACACGTGGGTACTATTGACCCGGATTAAATCTGGAGGTTTACATTGATTCTTTCAATGACTCTTACATGACCAAACTCATCTCCTGATGGAGGAATACAAACAATACATGTGGAATATCTTTCGAAGCTACACTACTTTAACATTATCTACTTGGTCCCCATCAAATGCAAAAACAAATTAAGGAAGTGTTCCTAAGGTTCCCAATGCATTCCAGAAGAAGGTGCATATGAAAGGTTGTGAACATTTATATCAACAAGATTATATAATAATTTCAAAATACTTGAGTTTTCTCTTGCATGACCTATGTATGTTGGTGGAAGATTAGTGTAAAATCTCCTCGCCGTGAGCTGATTTAGGAGGTAGGAAAAGTGCATTTTTTTCTTCTTCTGAAAATGCTATTGTATAACACTTCTTTATAAGAATTGGTCTCTTGATAAAATCTTAGATATAAAGAGTGCTATTCGCTTCACTTGTCTTGGTTGTGGAAGCCACAAATGCAAGCTTTGATACCAATTAATATAGAATAGTACATAAATATACCACTAAAATATAATGTTCTCTTTATTTGAACCAAACAACTTAACTTTTACATACCAAATTGCCTCATTCATATAGGCACATTCCATACAAAAAGGGAATGGTGTAATTTGAGTATGTCCATTTATTATGATAGATTAGCTAACTACCTTATCAATTATATACCACTAAGCTCTAACAACTATTTCAATTATTATGCTCCACTCTCTAAGTTTTATTTCAAGTATTATGCTCCACATCACCTTCGCTCATATTTTTCACGATCTTGATGTAATGTCCCCTGTTGGAAATTTTGGAGAAATGCACAAATTGGGCAAATTCAGGCTTAACTAGTTATGACTCTAGCGGGTTCCAACTTTCACCAAATGGTCCCGAATTTCAAATGTAAGGATATGGTGAATCTTACAACATCCCAAGGTGGTTTATGGAAACTATGTATCTGGCTTTAGACCTTTGAAACTTCATTTTGGGCTAGTGAAAAAAGGGAAAAATGACTAGGAAATTGTGATGAAACCCCCCCTAGGGTGTAGGCCAAAAGGGCTTCCCAACTCATGTACAACCATCCCAAATTTATAAGAAGAGTATGGGGACTTATATAAGACCTAATGGAATTCCATTACACATGGTTATTAGTTCTGCAATTTGGTTATAGAGTTCCACATTCGTTTGATAACATTTAGTGAAATTGCTTATGGGGAATTTACATAACTAGCTCGATTTTGACATATGAAAGGTAGAGTTAAAGGTTCATATCAGGATGTGACATATAGGGAACATATACATAATAAAAATTGGTTCCCCAATAGTATTAAACACCATACAAATCCCCTCACACAAGTATTGTATACAACTCATTCAGTATGGGAGTCAAATATATGAAAAAAAGTGAATTAGTAGCATGGAATTGCAATAATTTCATATTGATTTCTTGTATTTCGACCCACAGAGAATATGGACATGAAATTACATAGTAACACATCATATATGTCCGTCACAAAATCATCAAAATCAGAGAACACACCTCATACAAATATGATACAAGACTCCTTCAAGATTGAAGCCAAAGTCATGGAAACTAGTGATTCAATGGAATGGGAATGCAAGCTTTTCACACATGAGTTTATTGGATTTCAATCCACAGAGAATATGAACATGGAATTACGAAGTAATAGATCATATATGTCGATCACAACATCATACAACTCATATAATATCCCTCATACAAATATGGTATAAAACTACTTCAAGATTGAAGCCCAAATCCATGAAAACTAGTGATACAATGGCATGAGAATGCAAGCTTTTCACACAAGAGTTTCTTGGATTTAGAGCTGAATAGAATATGGGAATGAAAGTACAAAGTATTACATAATATATGGCTTCACCAATATCACCAGCATAGAGAAAATTCCTCATACAAATTTGATATAAAACTACTTCAAGATTGAAGTCAATTCCATGAAAACTAGTTATTCAAGAGCATAGGGAATATGAGCCTTTCATACACGCATTTTTGATATTTAGACTTACAAAGCATATGGACATGAGATTATAGAGCCATATATATTAGATCAAATATTTGGCATCAACTATACTTAGCAAAGCGCAATCACCACTCCAACAAGTGCACCCTCAACATGAGAGTGTGGGGGAATGGAGAAGAAGGAATGAGAGAATAGGGAGATCGATGAGAATTCGACTGTATGTTCCTTCAACCTGAAAATAAAAATCCTTCATTAAGCTCCAATGAGAGGTTTGAATGGCCTCTCCATCAACCAACATGGAAATGAATTCAACTCCCTCGAAATTGGTCCACACGTAGGAAGAGTGAATGCTCACCGTGCAATGGACAAGTAAAATATCTCCAAAATGCAAAAGGCCAATTAAAAAATGATCAAAATCCATTCTCATTCCTCATGACACCCTTTTATTAACTTCATGAGGCCTCCTATGATCGAATTTCCCTCCATGGGATTCCTCGAACTCATCTTAATGGTTTAACAACTCTCTTCATGCACCAATTCTTTCCCCAATTCGAATGGTTGCCTCTAACTCCCAAATTCGACCTCTTGGTGGCTATTTTTGGCCCTATCATGTCAAATTTGTCATATGTCTGCAACCAGGTCTGAATTTGTCATACTTGTCATATAATCTTTCATCATTTGTTGTCATAGAGTGCATGGAATCTCCTTCCAAGTGGCACACCTTGTCTTCTAGTCTCTTCCTCTTCCATGGAAGTTACTCTCCTTTACCTATTCAAATTCCTTCAGCTCATTATATGATATTTGACACTACAAACCACCCTCCTATTACCCATGTGTTCGAATTTAGATGAAGATCATGCCGAGTGTGTGGGGATCTAGTCATCCAAAGGCTCCACAAGCTTCCAAGTGTATTCATGAACACATGCCACCTTATTTTCTTAGCATTTATCATTTATGTGACTCATTTAAATGTGAATATGGTAAAATAAAGTACTTTTGGGTCCCATATCCCCTTATTACAAAATTTATGTCTCTTATATTCAATTTTATGAATAGGTGATAAAGCTCAATTTCAACGAGGTAGTGATGAATGTTTAATTTTTTTTCATTCTTTTTTATTTATTTATAGAAATCTATAAAATATAAAAACACAAATTTATGAGAAGTGCCAATTAAGCTTTCTTCAATGACATTTTGAAGAATGTAAAAATATTTTATATAAACCATTTTGAATTAGTTTTTATATATCCACTAAAGCTGCGTAATAAAAAAGGTAAGTACTATCCCTTCAATGACATTTTGATAAGCTTAAAAATATTTTATCTAAACAATTTTTATTAGTTTTTGAAGTGTCCACTTAACCATTATTCCTTCTTGATATTAGGATAATAAAATCAGACCAAATATGGTGGACAAATATTTTAAAAAACGACACGATAGAAAGGAGAAGCACTCACTTAAGCATATAAATAAAATATCACACAGAAACATGTAACTTCAAAAATATATCGATTTGTATTTTCCAAGTTGTGTGTAATGCTATGAAATAAATGATACTAAAGCTAACACCATCGTTTTGTTTCTTCCTCCCTTGCCACTTTGTTGTCATTATTACTGCCTTGTGAGATATTAAAGCTAACACCATCGTTTTGCTACTTTGTTGTCATTATTAATTGCTTGTGAATTTGTGGTGATTAGATGCAATGACCCCACCCTCGCTGAATGAGAAACAACAAATTCTTTGTAACACTCAATGTGCACTACGCGAGTCTGTGTCCTATAGTGAATCAATCCTCGCCAACTAACCTTTAAATTATATATCAACCTCCACTACATTACCCTGCAGCAAAAAGATATGTATAAACATTTATTCATGAATAGCATTTTTGGGTAGGTTGATAAACGTGTCCAGCGAACAAAATTATAGCCTTTACATTCAATCTGCAGTCCCTCCCATTAGAGCTTCCATTCAATCTTGATCAGCCCATCCCATTATCTCAAAACACAGCCCTTCCATTCGACCTACTTCCCATCCCAAGAAAAGATCATTGAGAATCAAAACGCTGATCTCCAAGTAAGTCCATCCACTGAAATTTAGATTCCTACTCTCCTTTTCTCCTTTATTTGCCTTACGATCAGTTGAGTTACAGATCGATCCGTCGTATCTCGCAAGAAATCTCAACCCATTACGCTCGCTAGCTATATATATGGGGTACGCTGCGCACCATGTCATTGCATTGTTTCGACTGCTTTGATTATATTTA
>LPNX011061958.1:517167-697521 GCA_001517045.1 Pseudotsuga menziesii | reverse complement strand
CAAGCGGTGTGCAGATGCATCAAATCTGTGGCTGGTTCCTCCAGCTACGACGCCAGCAAGGCCGCCAACATACCATCTCTCTGTGGCGTCAACGTCGGCTTTCCCATCAGCGCTTCCATGAGCTGTGACTCGTACTAATTCTTTAATCCCTTCTAAATTATGTGTACAGTTGCTTTCTTGTTTCGTTCTTGCTGTGGATTGATAGGTATGTTCATCTGGTTTCATGACAGGGTTCACTGAGTAGAGTCGAGCAATGGAGGAGGACGGGAATATTGCAAACGAAGGAATAAATTTCTATAAATAAATGAATGGTCTATAAATAAATGAATGGAATAGTGTAAACTGGAATAAGCTGGCCTCTTCTCTTCCTTGTAATATTTTATGGTTTTCTATAATAAAACATATTACCACCCATTGCCATGATGGTGTGGTGGTGTCATTGTAAGTTCGATGTTTTCATGGTTCAGTGTTATCATCTCGGAATTTAGGTTGGGTTTTAAATATATAAATCTACCGAAAATATTTAAGTTATGTTTTAAACATATTTAAGTTATGTTTTAAACATATAAATGTGTTTAGATATTTAATAATTATTTAAAAAAAATATTTATTAAATTAGGTTTAAAATCACTTAAACATATTAAAAATAAATATATTTATGTATTTTTGAACAGATATTTATCTGATAATATAAATGTATTTAAAATTATATTTGATTATTAAAATTTATTTTAATTTTTATAAATACAATATTATATAAAAAAATAACATTAAAATATCCATCTATCTCATTATGATATCTAACCATTACATTTATAATTTACTAAAACAAATACTACATTTCTTTTCTTCCTACTATCTTATATATATATAATTATTATTTTTCATTAGATTGGTAGTGAACACACCAAAACATATTTTTATAATTCCATTCACATATTAAATTTTAATTGCATTAGAAAGTGTTGAATTCTAAAGCAAATCAATGAAGTATAAAGAGAGTTTAGTTAACACCATGAAGTATACGGTTTGTAATTATTTCTATATATACTATATAGAAATAATATTTTTTCTTCCCACTATCTTATATAGTATACGGTGGGAAGAAAAAAATACTATATATTTTTTCTTCCCACTATCTTATATATATATAATTATTATTTTTCATTAGATTGGTAATGAACACACCAAAACATATTATTAATAATTAATTCCATTCCCATATTAAATTTTAAGTGCATTAGAAAGTGCAAGTACATAGGCAAAAGAAAAAAAAGTTGAATTCTAAAGCAAATCAATAAAGTATAAAGAGAGTTTAGTTAACACCATGAAGTATACGGTTTGTAATTATTTAATGAACTAGTTTATTTTATAAAAACATCAACCCCATTTATTCTTTCTTAATTTGTGTAATGGATGTGTCTTGATTTGTGTAATGGACTTCGAGTAAGATGCATTCGACTTATTATATGACATGTTTGTTATATGGAACCTAAATGCAATATGACATGTTTATTATATGGAACCTAAATGCAATAGGTAGGTATCTTTGCTCATCATGTGATCCAATGGACACAAAAGACGAAGGAACTTATAATAATATCAACCAATTTGGAGTGCATTTTAAAATACTTTAACAAATGAAGGATGGAAAATGAGAGGTGATTCAAGTTTAATGTTAGGTTCAAAGATGATTGTTATATACAATTGATATACTTTGGTATATTTAATAAAAAAATTATATGATTATATTATTATAAACTTTTAAAAATCAAATTAATGATATAAAAATGAATTTTAATAACATTTCATATAATGTATTTATTAGAATATTGACCAACAATAAATTTATTTCTTCTGGCATATCTTCAAAATGTTAAGGGAGGGATCACTAATGAGGTTGTGAAGAAAGGAGTTATGAGTGATACACCCTAGTACTCAATTGTATTATGACATGTTATTTATTATTGAAAGCCTTTCTATTGTGACATGTTACTAATGATCAATTTACATGTTCTACATAGGTTATGTTATGACTAAGTTTTTGTTTTTGGTTTATAATTCCAAGCCATATGTTAGTGACTAAACTTAAACATAAATGTTAAAACAAAACCTATTACACAAATTGCCCATATATTTCAATGTGATCATGCACTCTTAAGCTTTTCAGGTATTTAATGCTAAATGACGTTACATTTACATGCCATCTTTCCATGTATGTACAACTTTAAGGCATGCAACCATAGAGATGGTGCAATGCAATATGACGTTGACATAAAGTTAAAATGTGTACGATTACAAAGTTTTTGAATGAAGGAAACACTACCTATAAAAAATTTCCAAATGTGCCATTTCTTTTCTTGACATTCTACATAGGCCATGGCAAGATATCCTCCTTACATGCATTAGTGACTCAACATAATTGTTGGTTGATGGCCCATGAATTTGGTTCATTCATATTAATTCTCTAATGATATTGATGTGCTATGATGATTGGATGATGATTTTATGTAGGTTATGAATGTCATTGGTTTCAAATGGTTGATGTTAATTATTGTTGTTTCTTCATTATGATGTATTGGTGGTGCATTTTAAACAATAATATTTGTACCTACAAGTTCCATAGAGTGAATGAATAATGGTTATGTTTAATTAATATTGTTATCATTTGTTTGATTGAGCCTTCTTTACAACAACCGCTTACAAACTAGAAACAAAGTTAATTGAACATAGTTGATTGTGTGATACACAAAGGGATGGGTGCATTATATAAGGTATATAGAGGTTACCATGGCATCTATACTTGAGCTACTCTAACCCATAGGGTAAGTGCCTAAAGATTAACCAATGGTGCATGTCTCCTTCCACTAGAAAATCCACTGGCTAAGATTTTGTATGCCCTAGGATGGGATTTAATCTCACCCATCCTTTTCGATTTGATGGCTCACATTTCAAATGAAGAGGGTGAGTGCATGAAGTTTGTAGACATTTTAGATGCAACTAGATTTTTAGAAAACTGATCATGTTTATTCCATAACTTTTTCTTTTCTCAACCATTTCATAAAAAAATATATGTTGCACTACTAGACACTAACCTATACATGCAATAAAAAATCCAATCCACTAGCATTACATTAAGACCTTGAAAATATGCACGCATATTGATTTCGAGGTCTCCTCACTTAGATAATTTAATAAATATTTAAATGTACTAATTTTATTTTGGAAAAATAGTGTCACACTAGTATTATTTGTTATCTACATGTTTGCCAATTTTTGTTTATCGATTCCATCATTTAGGCATTCAAAGGATGCAATAACATGGACATATAGGCTTATCATTTGCTGAAAAAAATAAAATGTCAATGTTAGAAAAAATAAAAATTAAGTTAGTTGTGAACATTTTCAATAAATAAAATTTATATATTGGGAGAGGTGATTCAATTTCCTAGGTTTTGTATCTTTTACTCGAAGCATTATTCATTGTGTAGGTATTTCAAAATAACCATGTAAGATGAATGATTTCAGTTTTTCAGTTTTGTTGCATCAAACATGCAAAAAGAGACCATCATTAGCTTCCACTCACCCAAGAGTTTTGTTGATATTTTTCCTTAGCCATACTCACATTTGGCCATTTCAAGGAACTTACACTCTAGTTAATGTTAATTTTAATTTTGCTGTGGGCACTTTAACTCTTTCAACACATCACTTTTTTCAAACTACAAGAAAAGGGAATCCCCTCCATTATGTATCTTAGGTTTTTTCCAGAATGAAGGCTCATTGGTTTGCTTCATGTCATCTTAGTCCTTATTTTTGTGATTCCTTGCATGGTTAAGAGATTGGTTTCAGTTAAATAAACTTGACCTATTGGATCTTGAATCTCATTGGTCAAGTATATGTTTAAGCAAGAAATTTGAGGGATCAACTAAAGAAGAAAACATAGCAACCATCTAAGGCGCAGGAGGTAGGCTCCATTTAAACTTGTTTTATTTCATTGTATTTATATGTATTGTATTAGGTCTACCTTAGATATGGGTTTTCAAACTTGTTTACATTTATCCTCAATAAAATCAAAAGCTCTTGATCACTCCAAACCCCATTGTTATTATTCTCCTTAGTGTTAAGCACACTGTAAATCTGATAAGTGATTTCTTATCCATTTTGCATGATTTATATAATGAAGAGAACACCCTATATGTAATGTCCCCCATTTAGAGGTTCCCTAATCATTCCCTAACCCATTCAGTCGCTATGGGTTTAGGCATAAATTCATAATTAAATAACTTGGGATTAATTTTTGAAATATATATTATTTGGAAGTATGTACCCTATAGTTTGTATTTTTTAATTAAATAATTAATTTTGGACGAGTTATAAATGTTTATGGGGCTAGGAGGGTGCATAAGGGATAAGGAAGGAATCTAGAGTTTCTAAACCAAATAAGGAAACCTAAAGAAATAAACACAAAGCAAGTGAATCAATGAAAATCAAGAAACTTTTAAAAAGACAAGAAAAGCAAAGAAAAGCACAAAGTAGAACGTCAAAAGTTTCCTAATTTTTGCACTAAGAAGGAACAATAAAAGTAGAAAGCAATAAGAAGGCTTTAGGAAAAATAACATATGCTAATTTTAACCAGTGAGGGTGAATTCATGGAGGCTAGTGACTCCAAGGAAAAATAAACTGGCCAAGGAAACATCTACACACCTAGAATTCAAATTCCAAGAGACAACTCATCTTTGGAGGGAAAAAGAACCAACTAAGGTCTATAAGAAGATGTTTTCAACTCTATTTCACATATTTTGGTGATTATTTTTTACGTTGATATATTTTGATCTCTCAATTTAACTTGGGAGATGTGCCCCTAGTCACAACCGAGAGATGTGCCCATATTTTTTCAATTAGCCGATTCTTTAGTTATATGTATGGATGATGGAACCCGATCGTTATCATTGATTTAATTATAGGTCATTTGAGTTATCTACATGTTTTGATTTTGTTGCAGGTCTGGTTAAAATTCTGCAGAAGAAATTGGGTTTCTCAATTCGAATCCAATAATTAGTTGTTCTTTTCCATGGAAGCTTGATCTAACAAATTATATAATGTACGGAGACTATATTGTAAGGCCTATTGGCGTGTTATTGATTTTATATTTGTCTTAATGAACCTATGATATCAGTTTTGAACTTAAATAATGCATAGATCTGTTTTTCTTAGGAGTTTTCTACACCCTCTCTAGATTTTCATGAATTTTAACAAGTTTTTAGTATTTGGTTTTTGGGAAGTGCAAAACATAAGATCTAGTTTTCATTTGATGGAGTTCCTAGGAGCCTTGGAGTAGAATTCAGCCTCGCTAATGTAAAAAACATAAATGGTCCCAATATATTGTGAAAAGGATCACTAAGCTAGAAAAACCATCCCACTCCTCACAATTTTGAAATTTCTCTCTTGATCCCTTGATAAAGTGACCATTTTGATCCTTTTAGTTTTATGTTTTGTTAAATCTTTTGGTATAGTGAATTAATGTCCAATAAAATTTGATTGGTACATTACGATGGTATCAGAGCTTGCAGGTTGTTGTTAATGGTATTATACTTGTAACTTAACCTTTGTACCAAGTTTTGGATGGTCTAGGTAAAGTTTGTTAGTGTTGTCATAAGTCGGGTTAAAACTAGTCATTGTTTTTCTTCAAAATTTTCACAAGTGCACCTTAGACCCAGAAAGGCACATTACAGTGGTATCCAAGCATGGTCCCTTTCACCTATGGATTGTAATACTTTAATAGTTCCAAATATACTTATTCTAAGACCATAAATCTAGTAGTTGTAGAGGGGTGGTAGACATACGTGTACCAAATGATATTGAATGGGGAAGATTTTTGAAGAGACGGGAAAGGAATACTCAAGAGATAGAGAATGATTTGTAGAAGATGACGGAGGCCTTATATATACACCATATGGACTAAAAATATTCAAAATATTATTCTTTGGTTCATCCACCATGAAAGTCTCCAAAATTAATTGTGAATAAATTGGTTTTGAAGAAGGTGCATCGACTAGAGGGTGCCTAAGTCTCTATGTTGGTGACATAGATATCACTTTGGAGGAGCCTTATATAAGAGGGAATTCCTATGAACATGAATATGAAGTTCTTACTGAATAGGAGGTAGAACAAGGATCAAATTCCTAGTTACCACTTGAACTTCATCATGAATTTGATCCAAAGAAGGAAGAAGAGGATGTTTATCCTCAAGAGCCACACTTTCTTGCAGGGCCTTTGAAGATGAGCAAAAAGAGGATCCATAAGGCCTTGAACATTTTTCATGACACTATTGAATTGGTGTCAAATTCTTGTTGGAGAGCTAGACCAATGGAGGAGACATCTTCCATTGAAGACTTAAAGGTCATTTAGGAAGCAATAAAAGACATAAAATGTAGTTTTTTTCTTTTTCATCCTCATAGAGATCATTTGTTTGAGCTTGTGAGGATGTATCATAGTGCATCATTGGAACATGAAGTGGAGATTAGAATTCTCACCCTTGAGTTGGAGACCACCCAATATTCTTTGAAGAGTACTCATAGTGCACTTCAAGAATATGAGATTCAGATTGAGGAGCTTCATGAGAATCTAGAGAGATCACATTCCAACTACATTTTTGGCATCCAATCCCATATGGATGATAGAATTCATAGATCTATGGAGGATCCTCATGTGATGGTTGGATATGAGGAAAATTATGATTTGCAAGTGTTTGTGAAGGGATATGATAGTGAAGACATTGGCCAAGCACTTGCTTTGAGGAATGAAGAGGAGGAATCAACTATGAAAGAGATATTTGAGGACAAATCATTTGGATCAGCTAGAAGATGTACTTATTTATCCAAATATTGGGTATATGAGTACAAAATAGAAATGGAGATCCAATGGTACACCAATCTTGCTCACTTTGGTAGGAGATTCTTTAACACCTCATTCATTGGAAATTGTTGTGAACAAGAAACGAAAACCAAAATGCAAGCTCTTTGGAAGATAACTCTCATGGAGGAAGTTGTCCAAGTGCTAAATGTGCATTAGGGGGATCATGGGATTCCCTTATTGGAGAAATATTTTATTTTGGAGGTATCTAAATTCTCTCCACTTAGACCAACAAACAAAGATGTTGATCCAACCATGGATTGGGTGGAAAAATACATCAGAGATATGGAAACACAGGGAGGTAAGAATTTTGTATGCTTGTGTAGAAATTTTATTGATAGATCTCTTACTTTATTATGTTGTGAGCAACAATAATTTTTTCCATGGTCATCATATGATTCACTCGGCATTTCTAGTAGGATGATTTGGAAGTTCCAATTGATTCAGTTGGATGGAGAATATGGCATTGATGCTCAAGATGAGTTTCTCTTCATGTTGGAAAGATCCATGAAAGATCCAACAAGAACATGGAAAATTTTGCTTCCAATCTAGATCTGGGATCCTGGCACCAATTGGTATTGTATATTTTTCCTAACGTTAGTGATGTTTGAAAAATTGTAGCATAGGCAGTGGGATCATGGCATTGTTTTCTTTTTATAGTTTACATATTGGGAAAAGAGGGTAATAACTACATTAAAACTACAAAATCACGATGGAATATATTAAAGTTAGATTGGGATTTGGAATTCCAATATTAGTCAGTCTTGCAGCAACATTTTGGAGGTAGTGCATATGTTCTTCATCACCCTTGTTTTCAATTGCTTGAGGACACACAATTTTGCGAGGGTAGGGATGTAATGTACCCATTTTAGAGGTTTTTTAATCATTCCCTAACCCATTTAGTCCCTATGGGTTTAGGAATAAATTCATAATTAAATAGCTTGGGATTAATTTTTGGCAGTATGTAGCCAATAGTTTGTATTTTTTTAATTAAATAATTAATTTTGGATGAGTTAAAAATGCTTATGAGGCTAGGAGGGAGAATAAAGGATAAGGTGGGCCTCTAGAGTTTCTAAATCAAATAAGGAAACTTGAATAAAGCAACAGAAAGAAACTGAATCAATGAAAAGAAGGAAATAGTAAAAATATTGGAAAAACAAAGAAAAGCAACACAAAGTAGAAAGTAAGAAGTTTCATAATTTATTAACTCAAGAAGGAATAATAAAATAATAAATCAATAAGAAGGCTTTAGGAAAGATAACAGAGGATAATTTTATATGGTGAGGGATAATTCATGAAGGCTAGTGACTCCAAGGAAAACACAACTTGCCAAGGAAACATCTACACACCTAGAATTCAAACTGCAAGAGACAACTCATCCTTTGGAGGGAAAAAGAACCAACTAAGATATATAGCTATCATAATTTTGTGAACTTGGTTTTGATTTTTATAGCTCTTGAGCTCTCAATTTGACTTGGAAGATGTTCCACTAGTCACAGTTGGGAGATGTGCTCATGTTGCTTCAACTAGTTGATTCTTCAGTTAGATTTATGGTGTAACACCCCGGTTTTGACCCCGTTTGCATTAAAATGTATAAGATGTATATATTATAATTAATCATGGTGTGGAGCTAAAGGAAAAATCCTCACCATCGATTTAGCGTTTTATGTTTCGGCAATTAAAATTGTTGCCGATGGTATTTTGTGCTAGCCGGCACATTATAATTTTGAATCATCATGTAAACATACAATTAATGAAAAACCCACAACCAACTATGTTAATGCAACAAATAATGATATGGGGGCATGATTTCCTAAGGATAAAGGGGGGAAATATTTAACCTTTGGGGCCAATGGGGAAAATCCAAATGTCAAAGGGAGAACCCATCAAACTGTCAACCACCTTTCTTGTCTTATTCACCCAATCATTTATTACTGCCAGAAGTTGGTTGAGTTGGTTATTGCATGGGATGGGAAAGGTATGATAGCCCAAAATTCGAATGGTAGAAACCATCAGTTTTTGGGAAATGCATTTTGACTCCTTGGGCAAGTAAAAACCAAAAAATGTATGCCATTATACCATGCTTTCATGTTTTCATGTTTTCCTCACCATTTTCCTTCACTTGGAACTTTGGGAGGCAACTGGAACTTCCTATGTGTGAAACCATTCCCGTTTTTTGTTGTTACCTCATTTTTCTCAGGCTGGGAAATCATTTTTTGGTGATTATTAGTGGCTGAGTTTCCTTCCCCATGTTTTTGTTGCATTTTTCCCCATTGTGTCCAAGATGGAAATCATTTTATGGAAAAGCCTAGTGAGGGAAAGAAGAGACCCATGATTTTGGGTGTTGCTGAGTCCATTTTGGCCACGTTAGGGCCAAAACATCCATGGAAATCAAATTGCTGTTAGGGGACTATTTTACCCATCCTAGCAATTCATTTTTGTTGCCCAAATTGTTTTTCCTCAAACCCAGAAATCGTATTGTGTTGTGGGTGCATCTTTTGGATTTGTCTTGCATTGAATTGGGAGTGGAAATGGGGTCTGATCGACTTGATAAACCTAGTGTGTAAAGGAACCTCATAGACAGATCTAGGGGGTTGGTTTTCTTCTTTGCACACCATGAATAGCATTGGAAGGGAATCCATAGCTCGAGGGACTGTGTAGCAGAGAAGGGGATGATTCCTTGTGTTGGGTGGGTAGATGTTTAGAAGCCAGCCTAGATTGGTGCAGGTGTCCATAGCTCTGTGGATGAGCTCACTAGCTTAGCACTCAGCCTTTCCATCTCCTTTGCAGCCTGATAAACCCAACTATGTTTGGCTTGGATGAATTTTGATATACCTTTGGCTATGTGTGAGTCTTCCAGTGTTCCCTTATTCCTTGTGGGAATCATTCCCATCTCGGGGGTGGCAGTGTTACTGAAATATTGATGAGCACATTGGCCTACGATTGGGTGGAACATTGCAACGACTTAGCTAGTTGCGGGGCAAGCTTCTTCTAAGATAAGTATCTCTTGTGTTAAATCTCTGCACTTGTATTTGATTTATAAATATGATGAACATGTTAATGTGTTGAATGGAATGTAAATGCTTCCTCTATATATTGAATGTTTATGCATCTGTGTATGTTTATTTCCAATGCATTTTTATATCATGTTTATGAGGCTAGTTTTCCTGGATTAGATGGCTAGCAGCTATCTTAGTCGTGTCCCCTCTGCCGAGTAGAGGGGTGGGGACGTGATAGATTGGTATTAGAGCTACTTAGTTGCAATAATGGGATTCAATGGGACATGAAGAGAAGTTATCAGAGGCTAGAAATAAACCTCTGTGGGTGTTCAGCCACAATAGCAGACAAAGAAAAATTTGAAATTTTTTCTTAGTATGAAAACCCCTTTAGGCGGCTGAGAAAGACTAAGATGAGCCGCAGTAGTGGCTGGGGTGGCTGAAGGAGAGCCCCAGTTGTGACTATGTTATTTCCTTCTTGTCGGCGTAGTGGACAAAATTTGTTTTTTGAGCCATTGCGATGGAAGCAAACCACACTAATACATAATATCGAAATTGCGATGGTTTTTCATTTCTATTCCCACGTTTTATCGTCTCACTTGCGAGAATAATGGCCGTGACTTTTCGTGGCACTTATTGCGTGGATATATCGATGAACTTTATAAATCGTCATTATAGAGATGAAAACTGGCCACCATGTGTATTCTATATGGCGACCTTGGAATTGATTTTTTATAATTCATTTTCTATGTTTCGTCGCTCTATCGACACCGTTTTCATCCCTATAATGACAAAAATATTGCCTGCTACACAAAATCTAGTTTCCACAACAAATTGTGGAACACGTTCGATGATCATTTGTCTTTCTATCGACGAATTCTGGAATTTGAACATAAAATTCTTCCACGCATTCGTCGCTCTATCGACCAATTTGTCGTCCTTAGAACGACGAAAATATGGCCAAAAACTGCTAGACAAAATTTAGTTTCCACGTGAAACCGTGGAACCTATTCGACAAAAGTTGGTCACTCTATCGATGAAATCTGGAATTTGAATAGAAATTTCTTCCATGCAAAACCGTGGAAAACCAAAAAAATTTGACAAAATCTACGAGCTGAACGGTAATTGTTCCATAAAACTGCGTCTCTAGAGTGACGGTATTCCTGGAAAGCCACCTTGGGTTTGAATGATTTTGTAGTACCCACGACTAAAGTTGGTCGATATTGAGACGAAACCTGAAGGTTTCAAAAAAAATTTAAAAAACCATGGAAAGGCACCTTTCTTTCCACAGTTTTGGATCTTCAATAAGTGCTTGTGAACAAATACATACTATATTTTAAAGACAAAGAAATGGATAAAATATAACACAGGAAAGGTGATTTATAGAAAAGAAATATATGGGGAAAGTAAGATATGGGAAAAAACATATTGAAGTAAAAGGAACAAAAATAAATGGGAAGTTCATGTGGGAGGTCAAAAAGTGTTAAATGACTCTAAAAAATAAGGCATAATGATTTAAAAAGTGCCCAAAAGTACCCAAAGTGCCCCTAAGCACTCTAATTATTTCCAAAAAAACTGTTTTCCGATTAGGATGGACAAATTCATAATAATTGGCTAAAATACATAATTAGAGGCTAAAGTGGCACCTCTTAGAGCGGATTCTATGACAAGATAGGAGGGTACGTCTATAAAAATATTATCGATAAAATACGTTGTAACCACCACATGTATCGTATAAACATTAATTAAATGATATTCTAGGCATCACTGAGAGATGATTTCTATGATAAGGTAGGGGGGTACATCTATAAAAATACCATCGATAAAAGACGTAGGAATCACTGGGCTCATATCAACTTATTGTGATATAAAATCAGGTTAAGCCCACTGGGGCTTAAAGAGGCCATAAGGGCTTGGAAGGATGCCCACAGAGCTTGGAAGAAGCCCGCAGAGGCCTGTAGATACCCGCAGAAGCTTAAAGAAGCACACAAGTTAGAAGTAAAGGAATCCCATGTTCTAAAGATGAAGGGAGCCCAAGCTTTGAAGACTGAGGAAACCCGCAGGTGTAAATGAAGCAAGAGAAGTTCAATCCCGCAATTTTTGGAAGAGATGGAAATGAAAAACTGATCCTTCTTATGCAACCACCTCAAGCATGGCCAAAATCGGTCAAAGTTAGTACCAAATATGCCCAAAAGAAAAAAAAATTCCCTTGAGCACATGATAGGAAAGAGACATGTCAATCAACAAAAAATTGACAACTTATTTCTATTCTTTTACTACGCATACAAAAAATTCATCATAGATCACCTTTTGGCATTGATCAGAAGCAGGTTGCAAAGTTGAGCATGCAATTTGTAGTTTGGAAACCATATCAAAATTTCCTTGGAGACACTCCTCGTAAAATATCATCACTTTCTCTACTACGTGTGAAGAGGTACTAGTGATAATTCATCATACTACAAAAAAAATACGGTGCATTGAATTCGTCTTTATTGAAAAATAAAAAAATAATAAAAAAATAACTCAACCCCTAGGGAAAAAGAGTAGTTGTTCAACTGGAAAATCTGTGTAGGATATTTGTAGTGCCAACTGGTGGTAAGTTGTTTTGATGTTGCTCATTATTGGAAGAGGTGAATATGAAAAGTTTATCCTTCTTATGCAACCACCTTAAGTATGACCAAAATTGGTCAAGTTAGTATCAAATATTCCCATAAGATAAAAATACTCCCCTAAGCACATGATGGGAAAGGGACATGTTAGTCAACAAAGAATTGACAACTTATTTCTATTCTATTACTAGGATTGATCTCATGTAGCTAAAAACTCATCATAAATTACCTTTTGGCACTGAGAAGTAGGTTGCATAGTTGAGCATGCAATTTGTAGTTTAGAAACCATATCATAATTTCCTTGGAGCCACTCCTCATGTAATAACATCACTTTATCTGAGCTACCTTTGAAGATCTAGACATATGAATTTATGGTCCACATATGTGCCATGCAACAACTGAATTTTATCATCACAGTAATCAGAACGTGTAAAATAGTGTAACCAATAACCAGTGTTAATAATTTAAAGTGCCATTTAGCACATGATTTCCAGATCTATGTATGTGATAGCATAGATATAAAATACTAACTTAATGAAAATTTAGTGCCAAGCTAACCATCATGTTATTGCTATTCACTCGATCCTGTATGTAAGCTCTGAAATATAAAATCATCCAGTCCCTCACCATCACCCAGCTCTCAATAGAAATAATTAGTACTAAGAAAATCCAAAACAATACTCAGTAAATTAATGTCAGAATTATATCACTATGCATTCAGAGATGTAAGGTTCCAGATCACAATAAAAAATCAGACTTACATTCACCCAAAAAACTAATGCAAATAGGGCATAAAACTAATCAAATCAATAAGATATATTTATACAAAATACACCACCATCTAAATAGTTTGAAATACTAACTTGTTTTTTGTTTTGAGTGTGTAGAGAAGGAAGCTAAGGCATACCAGGTCTGCAATACATATTGTAAACCTGTGTTTGATAAAGGAGAGGGCTCAGATTGTGGGAGCAACAGGTCTATTTTTTTAGGGTTTTACACATAAATTCTTTTCTTAGGGCTTTCTTTTTTGATAAAATAAAAGTTGCAAAAACACATAAAAATTAAGTCTAAAAGCTAAGAGAAACAAAAATAACCTAAGAATAATATTTACAAGTATACAAATCAGAAAATTTAGTATTGAAAGATAGATGAACAATTAGGGTTTGAAAAATTAAATATTCTTAACCTAGGGTTTCATCATGCCGAAATTATAGGAAGAAGGGCCGAAAAAAGCCTAATTTCTTCTACATGATTTTTCTTCTATTTTTCTACGTTTCTAAGAAGCAATTGTGTTTTATGTAGAAGGTTGTCTCCTAGTTTGGATGATAGTCTAAAAATAGTTATTTACTATTGGTTGTATCTCTTGTATCTTAATCGAATGAAATATAATTTAAGGATAAAGAAAAACACATTAAGGATAAAGAACACGTAAAAACACTTACCTTATCATTGTCCTTTCACCAAATCCATTTGCCCATACAACTTGATAAGAGTTGTCCACGAGATGCATTTTCATCACCAAGACCTACATAAATCATCAAAGACATAATTTTTATATAAGTAAATAATATATAAGCAAATAAAAAGTCATTTAAATCCTACTACAAAGTCCTGTAGAAATCAATGAACCGTGAAATGTTCAATTTATTAACAATTTTTTAAGAAATAGACATGCATTTAAAAATTACAACCATCTTTAATACATAGTAATAAAAGAGTATTTATACCTCATTGAGCTCCTCTATGTTTCGAGAACAATTTTATATTCCCTACTGAACAAGGCCAACCACGTGAAGGTGGAAGCTCATATGGCCCCTCCCCCCCTCACATTGCTCTCAATTCCCCATACCCAATAAATGATGTTGTTTACATAGAAAACATTTGAACAATCATGCATAACTAGGCTAGTCATCAAAACATATAAACATAAAAACATTGAAACATAATGAGGTAATTCATATAAACATTTTTTTAGACTAACAACATCGATATACATCCAAATACAAGTAATGAAATCTACTTTTTCTTTGATTTATATTTTTTTGCAATGAAATAACTGACGATAATTGAGATATTATCATCATCATTTGGTGGATTATCTACAAATCCATGCCCTGCTAGTGTTTGCATTTCCATGCCCTCATGTATCATGCTTCTTGTACGTCGTTGACTAGGGTGTGGAGGCAGTTCTGAAGGGGCGTGAACTGCAACAACGAAAATGGGCATATCGATATGTTGAAATATTATTGAAATTAATAGTTCATCATTTTGATTAAAATTACAACATTTCTCTTTACCTGTCTATGTAGATGTGATAGTTGGCGTGTTAATTGTTTCTCTACTTGCTAATTCCTCTTGCAGTTCACCCTCCTGAGCTTCACGGTCTTCGATCGAAAGAAGAAAATTTAAAAGTATACGTCAGGAAATAAATATCTATAATCACAGCAGATATTTCTATTTCCAAAGCACACATACCAAAATGACCACTCTGCTCCCCACTATCATGGGACATGCACACCCCAACATCAGCTGGTACGTGCAGAGTACCGCTGGATTCAGTGCTGCGATTGCACTGTTGCTTAAAATAAAACATAAATATTTAGTTATGGGTGATATAATAAAAATTGTATAGACTTTAATAGTATACTGCAATTATGTCCTTATTCGTTTTATTTACATGCATCTGCGTAATTGGAGAGATTGGAGTCTTCCCCAAGATTTTCCAATATTCAATGACACTTTTAAAACCATACTTGAAACCAAGCTTTAGGTCTTCCTCGGTGGCGGAATCTTGGAACGTCTTTCCCTGCAATGCATAACACATATAAAATTCCCTCTATCAAAAACATATATTTGTTCGCTACTTTGAAATAAATATTCCCCACAGTTAATCATTTAATTCGTACGATTCGAGCTCTTAGTTTTCTATAGCCACCCTGGCCCAGTCTATGTTGCCCGTGCTTTTCCACTCTAGCCTTGGTTGCTTTGGAGGTGTTTGGTAGCCTATATATGAAAATTTTGAAAAACGTTAGATATTAGAATTCTTTCTTAAAAGAAAAAAGAAAAAAATAAATGAGCATATTTCACTAAAAAGATGATATGTGTTGTACCTTGCTTTTCCAGGCCGTGGTTGTTTTCCTTGTCTTTTTAGCAAGTTATCCTTTATGTCCTCTATGAGTGCCTTCCACTCTTTCTCTGGAACCATGGGAGGGCACTCATGCTTGAATTCAAGTTGCAATTTATCCCTATATTCGGCCCTGGTATATTTTAAATTCTCGCCAACTAACTTTGCAACCACTTTCTTGTTGAATGTACTGCCAAACAAGTTTACCATGTGGTATATCAATACATCTCTCTTTGCGCTATCTTGGTTATTCTACTGTGTACAAATGGTGGGGCCAAACAACTCCAATGCTTTGTCATTCAAATTCCTATAGAAAACATTGTTTCCTACAAAAACATGTAATCCATTAATTTATAATAATTTCAGCGTATGTCCATTTCAATTTCATGATTAAAATGAATAAATTAATTAATAAATACCCGCAATATTTTGAATCTTTATTGGAGCACAAGCATCATCCACCAGAAAGGTTAGATCTAGTGATCCGGTGCTTTTAACTCATGCTGCTCCAGGGAAAGTTTCCTGGTCATCTATAGGAGGTTCATCTCCGGAGTCATGTGGAGTCCTAGGCTCCATCTCATCATGCTCAGGCATGTCATGCCGATCAAAATCGATGCCCTCAATAATGGTTTTGAGGCCAACTGGAGGAGTTTGAAAAAGCCTCATTGGTACATTGCTTTGTTGATGTTGCTGCTGCATTGGTGCATGACTGCTACCTATACCTGTCTCGACAATTTCTCTAGTCACGGGTTGTAAAAACTCATACAAATGAAAAAATTTACTTTATCGGATCAGTTGGAAAAATAGAAAACATAATATTAGATATGAAATCATTTCATAGCTTAAAAAAATATGTGAAGATGCCACTTACACCATAAGATTTTATTTGTTCTTTCAGCTCTTCAATCCTTGCCCTGATCTCCTATGTCATGGGCCTTATGCAAGCCAAGGAGATCATATCTATGTTTTCCTTTTTCAGGGCCTTCTTTATAGTATCCATAGGGTCTATGGAATAGTAAATTTCATCCTCAAGCTCCTCATCACCCATATGAAGTGCACTGGACTAAATCCATCGAACAATAAAATTAAGAAAAATATTTTTAACATCATTCAAACATTGTTATTGTAATGAAATTTAGTTACTATTAAGAACTAACACTTACCTGATGCGGTGTTGTGGCCGACGACTTCCCATGGTCACCCCCTACTGATCTACTTCTAGTGGGTGATTGTCCACGGTCACCCTGGATCGTGGAAGCAACGGGTGCCTTTCCACGGTCCCAACCTTGACACGATAAATCAATCAGTAATTCACCATAAGCACAGAAAAATGCGAATGTCAACAGTGGAAATCGAATGCTAACAGAAAAAATCAAAACATTTAGTTATTATATTTAACACTTACCTAACGGGGCACAGAGCGTGACCTTCCACGGTCACCCTGGACCATGGCAGTAGTAGGTGCCTTTCCACCAGCGCCACCTTGACACAATAAATCAATAAATAAACATTATGAAAATAATTGTAACATAATAAAAAATGAGATATTGCAATAATATTTATTTTTACCTCATAAGTAGAGGACACATGTTCTGTTCCACGACGGACATGGGCATGAGACCCCTGCCACAGTGTAATAAGCATGTTGTCACATGGAAATATTTTGGGGTTGGAGTTTCTAGTTATTTTAGTCATATTTAGTTACTATATTTAGTTGAGTCAATAATTGTAACATCAACAAAAATGAGATATTGCAATAATATTTACTTTTACCTTTGATGGAGAAGATACATGTTTTGCTCCATGGTGATAAGAAGACCCCTGCCATAGTGTAATAAGCATGTTATCATATGGAAATATTCACAATAAGCACGAAAAAAGTGAATGGTAACAATGGAAAATGAATGTTAACAAAAAAAATCTCAACATTTAGTTATTATATTTAACATTTACCTGATGGGGCACAGAGTGTGACCTTCCACAGTCACCCTGGACCATGGAAGTAGAGGACACGTGTTCTATTGCCTGACGACCATGGGAAAACCCATACCACAATGTAATAAGCACGAAAAAAGTGAATGGTAACAGTGGAAATTGAATGTTAAAATAAAAAATCTCAACATTTAGTTATTATATTTAACACTTACCTGATGGGGCACATAGTGTGACCTTTAAAGGTCACCCTGGACCGTGGAAGCAAAGGAAACATGTTTTGTTTCATGACGACCATGGGCATACCCCTGCCACAGTGGAATAAACATGTTGTCACATGGAAATCTTATGGGGTTGGAGTTTCTAGTTATTGTAGTCATATTTAGTTACTATATTTAGTTGAGTCAATAATTGTAACATAAACAAAAATGAGATACTGCAATAATATTTAATTTTTCCTTCGAAGGAGGAGATACATGTTCTGCTCCATGGGGATGAGCAGACCCCTGCCACAATGTAATAAGCATGTTATTATATGGAAATATTCACAATAAGCACGACAAAAGTGAATGGTAACAGTGAAAATTGAATGTTAATTGAAAAAATCAAAACATTTTGTTATTGACGTCATATTTATTTACTATATTTAACATTTACCTCACGAGGCATAGATTGTGACCTTCCACGGTCACCCTAGACCGTGGAAGCAGCATGTGGCTTTCCACTGCCGCAACCATGACAAAATAAATAAATCAATAAAAGTTGAGTCAATAATTGTAACATAAAAAAAAATTTGAGATAAGCATAACAATGTAATAAGCATGTTATCACATGGAAATATTCATAATATACACGAAAAAAGCGAATGTCTACGGTGGAAATGGAATGTTATCAAAAAAATCGAAACATGTAGTTATTGTAGTCATGTTTAGTTACTATATTTAGCATTGACCCGATGAGGCATAGCGTGTGACCTTCCACGGTTACCTTGGACCATGGAAGCCACATCTATTTGATTTAAGTTGTAATCGATCAACAACTCTTCACCTAGAAGTATTGTTTTTGTTGCACATACAAATATACAATGTTCGTCGGGTCCCTCAAATTCGCAATTCGGTTGCTTAGTTGCTGTCACTGGCCGTGTACTATTTACAAATCCAGCAACGTTTCCGGACGCTTTTGGTCTCCCATCAATATACATAGTCGCCCCTTTATTTTTATTGTGTTCTGCTAGTTGTATATAATTTGCGGTGACTCCGTATCTCCTCATGCTTCGAGTATATTGGACCAAGATAAACCAGTTATTGTATCTGTATAATGGTCTGACATACTCCATCAATTCAGTTACAGTGCCATAGTTGACCTTTACGCCATCCATGGAAAATAGCCCCAATCCATGTAAGGACGAAGGAGAAATGCAATACATCCTATCATTGATGAAGAAATCTGTGTCCACTTGAGGTAGCTTATTAGGTACCCATCGTTGCACTAGATATCTATACCTCAAGGGAAACTCAATGTCACCTATGCTCTCAACATCGTAGTTACATGACCCTCAGTTGGCAATAAAATATTGCATGCGTATACGAAATCTTTTCCTTACCTTTTCAGATCTAGTTGATATAGAACCGGTAGATCTAGTACAACACGTATCACTTTCAACCTCTCCTAGTATATCTTCACCATCACTCGAGGAAGATAGATATGATATATACCTATTTTGTGGTACCTACACTCGATAAAGCAAGAATATAATCTACCAAGTGGATATAATTTAGTGTGCAAATATATTTACTTGTAATGTTTTAATATCAAAAGTTTTTTCTTCCCAAAAAATTTACCAAAAGTTATTTTTCTCTCAAAGGTGTAATTTCTTTTAGAGTTATTGATCCGGATTTATGCAGGAACGCAACAGAATACACAAATAACCATAGAAACAAATATGCATCGGAAATAACACTTCATTTCATTAATCAATAACTGAAACTTGTTTGCATACAGAATGGAAATAAACTAGCTAGAGTGCTGGTAGCTTATCTCTAAGAAGAGATGTGGTGGTTACATGCCTCTGAACTCTATGTTACAATGAGGCTCGAAGGCCTATATATTATTGAGAAACAATGGAATCCCTACACATCCAAAAACCTAACCCTAGGAGGTGAAACGCCTTAATGTGGGCCCCGTTGGGTAACTTGGTACATCAATTTCTCGGGGTCGTAACTTTAGCATACTACCTCCGTTTGATGCGCATGATATATCGTTAGAAAGATCTGATTAAGGACTACATCCATAAACAACAAATATCAAGTCTAAAATGGACTCATATTTTCCCGACCATTCGATGCCAAAAAAATGTCATTTAGGGCCTCAAAACGGCTCCGGAAGTTTAGGATCCGAAAACTGCCAAAAATAGTAAATTGTGCTACAATTAAGGAAATTGGAAAACTGAAAGAAACAATGGTGGGGGTCCAAGAGGAATATGTGGGTGGCCACCAATATCCTCCTGGTTCAGTTATTTATATTTGAATTATTTTTAAGTATAAGACACGATTTCATTTGGTTTGGAATTTGTTCACAACACAGATATAGAAGTGTGTTTCTTGGGCCACTTGACTAGTTAATGCATGCAAAGAGGTATGTGGTTCCCGCTCATATAGATAATGTTGGGGATTCAATTTGGAATAGGTGGTGGTCATATAACTTCATTCATGGATTCCACCGAAACTCGATGACTTTAGTCTAACACTCCCTCTTCCACAGTGGTTTGATATGCAAGTTTCCTCTTACAGGGTATTCCTTCTCTAACTATGTGCCTGATTTTTTTTAAATAGGATAACATTATGAAATGTCACCAAATTTAGGCCAATTATAGGTAGTCTTCAGAATTGGTGACATTTGGTGAACTGATGATTGTGGACATACATATCCTAGATATGTTCATTAATGACAAAATAACTTTTGATGGGCATAGGCATGCATGATAAAGTTGGAAAAAGACTAAGTGGTGAAAAATTGTCCTAAAGCAGTGGTCTTATGAAAATGCCCACCATATTTCATAAGAAGGAGAAAATTCCTGCCATGGCCTGTCATCCCATAGTTGGTTGAAGTATCTATCCGACTAGGGCACGAGTTCTCAGAAAAACTCTTTGAGGAAGAAGATACATGCCTCCCAAAAGAAGTTCTTTTTGGTCAAATTAGACAAGTTGCTCTAGGAGAATGCTTGCCATAATTTGTGGGTTGAAATAAATACCCACACCATATGGGCATCCTGTAGGTGGTTGTGTTGTCTACTTGACCATGTTCTAACTTTGACTTGAAAGTACGTGAGGAAGAAATTATGGATCTGCCAAAACAAGGCCTTAAGTAGCTTTTACATCATACTTCAGTAAAATGCCCATCGAGGAGAGAGAATGTAGTTCCAGAGGATGAAACTAGTATTAATGGATTCATTTGGTTGTCCTCCATCCATTGGATGTCTTACACTCCAAGTTTGATGAAAAGTTGAAATCACCTTTGAGACATAGGGTTTAAAGAAATTGACTAACTGTCAAATCACAAGGTTGAAGAGGCATTTGGAAATGCCCACCAAATCCTGTCTGAGTGATGATAAATTCATCAGAAGGTATAGGCATATTATTTAATGAACTGGCTATCCATCCATGTTCTTATTTTTTCTTATGGTGACCACATGAGAAAAATATCAGCTTGCCAAAATAGGTAAAAACATTAGCTTGCATATCCAAAAATATGAAATTGACTGTGTTGAAAATAGGAGGTTGAGATCCCACTTGGAAAAGCACGTCAGAGTCAGCTCTTTAACTGATAAATTCATCAGATGTTATGGGTCCATTCTTTTATGATCTTGGAATCCACTTATGATCTCAGTTTCCCTCTAGGTGTTCACACATGTGAGATATGAGTCTGCCAAAATGCCTCCTGGCACATTAATGACTAGGGCGTCACAAAATTTACTAAATGTTGAATTGAGCAGTTTGAAAGACCATTTTAAAGTGACTGCCAGAGGCGGTGTTTGTCAGTAAGGTTTTAAGGTGACATGGTCTTGTTCCTGGTTGAGGTGGATACCTATCCATACCCCCAGTTTGTTTAAATATGGTCAAGATGTGAAAAATATAAGTCTGCCAAAAGTTAGAAAAGTATGCATGTACAGTCTTGGTGAAATAAAAGAGTAAGCTATAGGAAATTAATAAACATAAATTTATAAAGGGAATTCTGCATATGTTGAGAAGGATTTTGGGATAGTATTTTGGAAGATATGATGTGATCAAAATTACACAACATATATTTAAGGAAGAAATGCTCGCAGAGGGTTTAATGAAGACACACACATGCTACAATATTCTTGATAACCTTCGGACTCTTTAAGATATGCCAAATAGAGGCAACCACACTAACTACCATGGTATATTCCAAACAGAGGCAAAAAGATATAAGTGTCGTTGAAAAATAATACTTGTATCAAATGTGTCTTTAAATAAGAAAGAGGTATGAGGGTTAATTTACTGGAGTGAATTCAAATTATAGCCCACAAGTCCTAGGGAACTATACATTGTTCCAAAATCCAAACCAGTAAATGGGAAAAGCTTGCAAAGTGTGTTGTAATTCAGGTAAAAGTGAGCATAAAATAAAATAAAATGCTTCTTTAAAGGAGAAATAGGTCTTAGGTTGAATTGTATGCAGTCATTATAATTGCAGCTCCTATGGCACTCTACAAAATGTTTTAGACCCATAGTAGAAAAAACTCACAAAAACTTGAAAAGTGTGCCATAATCCATGTAAAGCTGACAATCAAAGCAAAATTAAATGCGTCTTTAAAGGAGAAAGAGGTCTCATGTTCAAGTTTCGATAGAATTAGTTCAAATTATAGCTCATAGAGGACTCTGTTCTAGACCATTAAATAGAATAAGATTACACAAGCTTGCACTCTATAGAATGTTTCAAACATATAATAGAATAAAATAACAAAAGATTGTAATTTGTGCCATAATTGAGGTAAAACTAATTATTAAAGCAAAATTAAATGCTTGGAAGAAACACATTTAGGTTCAAAGTTTCGACGGAATCGGTTGAACCAGTTCAGATTATAGCTCCTACAGGACTCTGCACACTGTTCCGGACCATTAAATAAAATACAATTACAAAATATTGGAAATTGTGCCGTAATTTAGAAAATTATACAAGAGCACGATTGGCTTGCAATGCTCAACCCATATGTCTTTTCCCCGAATTTAAGGAGGAGATTCAGATGCTCCAATAATAGAAAACCCTTACTAGATCCACTGATAATAGAAGCGATGGTAGCACAACAAAAAAATTATAATTTTAGTATGAATGTACCAAATTCATATTGGTTTAGAAATTTGATGTATTTTTCCCAAATTCCTATGCTTCTAGGGTTAATGGGCTTACAAAATTCATTGGGCCCTTTTTTATCCTCTCAACTGCAGCCGAATTGCCTCCCCTGGGAATGCCGATATCCTTTGGACTGCAACCGGATGGTTTTGTTATCCTCTGGAATGGGACTGGATTTCCTCCACTGGGAACACCGGTATCCTATGGACTGGTATCCCCTACTCCTCAATTTACCACTTCTCTTCTCATCAAATTACCAGTGCTCTGGATGCTGCTAATGAACTAGTGCGCGCGAGTGAACTTGTTTGTTGTTGTTTTGCTAATGAGCTAGTGCGCGGGTGTTTTTGAATTCTACGTTTTTTTTTGTTTTTTTGCATATTTTATATTTTGTGTTTTGTTTTTTTATTTTTATTTTGCATATTTACCTTTTGTTTAGTTTATTTTGGGTTTTTTTATTTGCATATTTTATATTTTGTTGCATTTTAAATTAATTATAGTTAAACAACTCTATGTTTTTAATTTACTATAGTTTAATTTAATTTAATTTAATTTAACTAGGATTTTTTCATAATTTTTATTGGTTGCATTTCTTATAGTGAAATCCTATACATAAGTCTCTTCAAGGATGAACACAATGATGATGACGCTGACTATGATGCTGCTGCTGCTGCTGCTGCTGATGATGATACAATGATGATGATGACGATGAAGACGGCGAAGATGATGGTGATGAAAAAAACAATGACGATGGTCATCATCATCATCCTTGTCATTGTCATCACCATCATCTAATTCTTTGTCTTGATCAATATCATCATCATCATATTCATAATCATTATCATTGTCATTGCCATCATCATCATCATGATCTTCTTCATCATCGTCATCTTCCTTATCATCATCATCATAACATTATCTTCATCATCAAACTCTTCATTATCACCATCATCATCTTGATCATCATCATCATATTCGTCGTCATCATCATTAGCATCTTCATATTCATCGTCATATTCATCATTAACATCATTGTCATCCAATTCATCAGCATCTCCATTATCATTATCATCATCTTCATCATCATCATCATCATCATCATCTTCATTATCATTGTCATCATCTTCATCATCATCATCATATTCGTCATCATCATCATCATCTTCATCATCACAATTTTATGGGGAGCTCAGTGAATGAAGACGTCTACATGATAGAGGGAGCAGCCAGTTGAGTGAAAAATTAAGGATTTCTCCTAACACGCATTCCAAGGACTATTCTGACAATTCAATATGATCTGAGGAAGTAGTAAAAAAAAATACAACTTATTGGGCCCTGTGAAGCTTCCTATTCTTAGATTTATGCACATGAAGAATCAAGACTTATGGACCTAGTTCGGTGTCTTAAAAGAGGAAGATCCAAAATGAGCAGTTTGGTAGTTCCATAAAGTGCATCCTTTATAGGAGTTAATAATCACTCATAACCATTCTATTATAACGTTGGCGAAGCTCATAACAATTTAGTGAAGACCAAGGTAAATATCTTGTCATCACATATTCATCATCATCTTCATCTTCATCAGCATATTCATCATCATCACCATCACCATCATGATCATCTTCAAATTCATCATCATCATCATCATCACCATTACCATCATGATCATCTTCAAATTCATCATCATCATCATCATCATCATCCTCATCCTAATCATCATCATGATAATCATGATCATCATCTTCATCATCCTCATCCTAGTCATCATCATCATCATCATCATCCTCATCCTCCTCCTCATCGCCCTCATCCTCTCCCTCATCATCATCATCATCATTGTTGTCGTCGTCATCGCCACCACCATCATTGATCATCATCATCATATTCATCATCATCATCTTCATCAGCATCATCATCATCATCATCATCATCATCGTCATCTCCCTCTTCCTAATCAACATCTTCATCATCATCATCATCATCATTTTCATCATCACCCTCATCATCATCTTCATCATGTTCATCATATTCATCACCACCACTGCCATCATCATCTTCATCATCATCATCATCATCATCATCATCAACATCTTCATCATCATCATCATCATCATCATCATCATCCTTGTCATCCCCGGCATTCTCATCCTCATCCTCATATTCATGATCATGATCATCATGATCATCATCTTCATCATCTTCATCATTTTCATCATCATCATCCTCATCCTAGTCATCGTCATCATCATCATCATCGTTGTCGTCGTCATCATCATCATCGTCATCATCATTATCATCATCATCATGATCATCCTGATCATCATCATCATCATCGTCATCGTCGTCATTATCGTCGTCATCATCATTGTCATCATCATCATCATAATCATCATCATCATCATCATCATCATCATGATCGTCGTCATTGTGATCATCATCATCATCATCATCATCATCATCGTCATCGTCATCTCCCTCTTCCTAATCAACATCTTCATCATCATCGTCATCTCCCTCTTCCTAATCAACATCTTCATCATCATCATTTTCATCATCGCCCTCATCATCATGTTCATCACCACCACCATCATCATCATCATTTTCATCATCATCATTGAATGTTGATTTATGTTCATCTATGTCTCCTTCCCAAAGGTTTGAAAATGATCTTATTTGAGGAATTTTGCAGGAGCGCCTTTCAGGTTAACTGGTGAGTAGGTTTTGCCACCATGGAGTCATTGGATGGAGAGTGGGTTTTGATCTACGGTGATAGGTCTTTATGTATATTGAAACATTTAGCAGCGAAATAAGGGTAAAGTGTGTTAAAATTCAACGGTTCAGATTCAGGATGGTGAAGATCGACGACAGAAAGTGATTCCGTGGAGCGGAGATGTGAGGAAGGATTTATGTTTGAGGTTTGTGGAGTCCGTTAAATGGGTGTAATGTTGGAGGGTCGAGATCAGCACAAGGTGAGATCAACGACCCTAAATCATTTCGCACAATGAACCTTCTCGGAGGGAGAAAATTTTTCAAATCGCGAAAAGGGTTAAGCAAAGAGAAAATCAGGTGGTTTAGATGAAGGTGGAGATAGATCTGCGGTCTTAAACAATTCCGCAGATTGAACTAGCATAGAGAAAGTTATGAATTCGATCTGCAGAAAGTGGTAGGGGCTACAAAGATCTACGGTCGAAACAAGATGTTGGGTAGATCAACGGGTGAAAAGCATTCCACGATCAAAAGTTGCTCACTCAATCAGATGAAAAAGGGTTAGCAGAATGTTAAAGTTATGAAGGCTGAGCGGTCCTGATGAAGGTAGTTTATAGATTGACTGTTGATATTGATCTCGCAAAATCAAGCTGTGCAGGTTGATAGTGTTGAGTTTTTGGGTATGGAGATTTGGTGTATCGAGGGCTTAGCTCGCAAAGATGAACAGATCTACGGTACTAAGTGCATGGAGAAACATGAGGGTTATGCAACATAAAAACTATAAAAAATCTAAGTGGAGAAGATGCCATCACGTAAAATCTACCTTCTCGATAGTTAATTGATTTCCCCGACGCCATTTGTGATACACCCAGAAGATAAATCATCCCCGTGGTAGTGCCATCTCTCCCAAAACTAGATACCCGTCGTATGGCTGGCATGTGAAATCAGAAAGATATCATGAAAATCTAAGAAGTGGAACAACGAATCTAATCGCCACATGTAGCAGGGGAAACACAACAAAAGAATGGTTCTGGTATCGTCGTCACAGGAGCGAAAGGGCCAGAACATGTCCAGTCCATATGCCCTAAAGCGTATGGTCGACTAGGTTACTCGACGATGAAATGTGCGAATATGCTGATGGGTCATCCCCTTGTCCAGTTTTCCAATCCTATATAAAACACCACCTTTCAGAGCCATTAAGGTGCATAGGATGAGCTAGTGTAGAAGAAAACTTGCAGTATCATTCTTCCAAGAGGTTCTGAGGATTCTAATATGTTTGCAATGGCAATCTGGTTCGAGAAGCTTGTTAGTTTGGGTGTGTTGTTGGTTGGTGAGTTTGATTCTAAGCTCATCTATCACCCTGGTTTTTCACACCAAGGAAGCACCAACCATCGGGGAGCAGACGTCATACACCACTTTGAAAGATGGACCTATTTTTTGTGGGAGCGAATGCTCGTATTAGCGAGCATCAAGGGCCCAAGGTCTTCATCATAGCTTTCATGCACCCCATTCGCCAACCTTTTCTGAGGTAGTGAGGAGTACTTGAATGACAAGACATTGTAGAAGCTTGTTTCTGCCAGAAGAAAGGGGGAAGCTGTGAAGAAATCTGAGCACAGAAAGGATATACATACTTATGTTGCAATAATCATTTCTAGTGATCTTACCGTACTGAAAATTTATTCCATTGTGCTAACATTTATGTTACCAAATTTTGGAAATGTAAAAAATGATGGAAGGCATATTAAATATTTAATTTTTGTTTTCAGTAATAAAATTACATTTGTTTTCTGTGTTTTCTTATATTTTGTAAATTTCTGTCATTTTTAGGCCAGCTCTATAGGAATTACAGCTTTGGGTTATTCGCTAAAATTTGGTTGCATGAGTAGAATTGTATGACATTGTTCCAGAATTTGAATTTCAGTTTCATTAGATAAATAAACTTACATAAATAAAACAATACATAGCATCAAAATTATCATAAAGAACTCGAGAGTTCTCAATCCATCATCCCCATAATATCCCTATAATATCAACAGTTCCAAGAAAACAACTAGGATCTACCTATGTCACCAAATCTATTGACATCTCATATCCACTAATCACTATCACTCTTTAAATTTCTTACAAATTCAAATATATATGCCTACAGTACACAAGTTAAGTTTTCAATTTTGATATTGTTAACTTTCTGGCCTGTTATGTACACTTATTGAAAAGTTAAAATCAAAATTACCATTCACATTAAATGCATCAAAAACATATACAATATTGCCAAGAAATACACAAACACATATATAAATTTATGTATTAAATCTTGAAATGTATTTACATACGCAACATATATAAATAATGCTATTCCATAGTTGTAGGATGCTTGGGAGGTTTAGGCTGCAAGTCCTCCTTTTCTAGAGAAGATAAATTTGTACATTCTAGTCTCTTGGATTGTCTAGAAGCTTCTGGTTCTTTAGAAGCTGCAGCAGGTGCATGTTCTGATTTTTGTTCTAATTCTTTCACTTTTGTTGCACATTTGTGAAAACTTTCTATCAATCTATAGTTATCTTGGATGTACTTCTTCATCAATTCCACATTCTTCTTATTTTTCTCTTCATGTTCCTTTTCCTTTTGCTGAAGACGTTCATTTGCATGTTTCAACTCAGGAAGAACTTGGGTCAAATTTTTCTTGAGCTGCTCTGTCTCTATCTCCAACTCTTTTTCCCTCAATTCTGTATTGTCTGGAGTATACACAATTGCTACTTGCTGAAGCATGTTGTTCTTCTGCAGAGTGGCAATTTGGGATTTCAGATCTTTTATCTCAGACTTACATCCCAAATGTTTTGATTCTCTATCCTCCATTATTTTCAATCTGAGCTCTTTAATCTCGTTATCCTTCTCGGCTAGCTTGTTTTCCATTGTTTCTTTTATGGTTGCCCACGCAGAGAGATCAACTCCAGCATTCATTGCTGCACTAGCATCCATCAAGGACTTCTCTCAAATTCTTAAGAAGGCACGCTAGCTTTATAACCCATTTTTGACTTGTGCATGAGCTCGTATTGCATTAAAAGCTACGTTCAATGCCTTCTCTCTGTTTTGCAGGGAACTCTCATAGCTTATTAAAGCCTGTTGGTGTACTGACATATCATAAATTTCACTAGAAATCATATACCTACGCTGTCCCTTATCAATTTTAGATTCTTTTAACTTTTCAACTCCTCTAGTATGTTGTTCTGCAGTAATCTTTTCAAGTTCAACTATTTTCCCTTTCAACTCTTAATCTTTCTTAGAAATTATGTTTTTCATGTTTTCCTCTTTTCTAATATTTTTATTTATCTCAAGTTGATGTTTATTGTACTCTTCAACAAGGATATTTTTAAAGTCATCCTTCATTATTTCAATTATTCTGTTGAACTTACTAACTTCAGCAGTAAGTATTGCTTCCTGGCCAATAACAGTCCTTAGAGGGGGAATGTCCAACACCTCCGATCGATGTTTCAACTCATATTCCAGTCTCTTTATGGTTTCTTCATCTTTCTTCCGAAAAACCATATATTCTTCTCTGCATTTCTCATTTTCCTTTCTAAATTCATCCTGAATTTTCTCTAGTTCCTTATTCAAATACTAAAGAACAGAGTCCTTACCTGCTATTATCCTTCTCGAATTTTCCACAGTCTTCACAAGGGATCCTTGTAATCTTGCAATTTCCTGTAAACATGGAAAGTTTTTAGGAGGCTTCAAAAAATGGAATTTGGAAACCTTTTTTTTTGGAAAAAAGCATTGAAAAATTCCTCCTACCTTAAAGAGGTCCACCATTTGCAAAATTTTAATAGAATATTCCTGCATAGTATCCACATGTTCTGTTTCTAACCTTGCAATTACCTGTAAATAGTGAAAATTTTAACAAGTCTTTAAAAAAAGGAATTTGATAACTATTTCTTTTTGAAAAATAACATTGAAAAATAGCGCCTACCTTTAAGATATCCTGAATTTGCATTTGCTTAATCCTACAAAGTTCTACACTCTATACTGCGGTAAGATACCAATAGGAAAAGTTTTTTCTATGAAATTCATCTTCTTCTTTGAAATGCAACATTTTATCGAACAGTAGCTTAAAAACAGTTTTAACATAAAAAATATTTTGGAGAGGAAGTTTTCTCAACTCTGAACTGTGGAGGTGTATATATAACAAGTGGAATTTCTGCACGAGCATAAATATCATCATCACTATGCTCCTCCTGTTCATTAAACTCAACATCATGCATCTCGTTTACATTTATTTCTCTGCCTTCATGTAATCCAGCCAGAATTGAGGCAACATCAAATTCTTCAGGGTCACTTCCCAAACCTTTCATACAGTACTCAAAATTCTCTTCAGGGACTTGTACATTGTCCTTTGGAGATTGTTGAGGAACTTCCTTGTTAATTTTGTCTAGTTTCGGCCTCTTAATGTATGCATTTTTAAATCTGCTTCCTTCTACGGTGCTGGGTCGATATAAGTCAATAATTTTTTGTAGTGTGCTAGGGTAACTAAACTTCACTCTCTTCATTTTGCTCTCCTGCAGTGCGAAATGCAATTTTTTTTCCAATAGATGAGGGACATCTATGGCCAGGTCTTCAACCCAATGAATCACCAAATTCATACAATCACCTGAAATATCTTGCTTGTACTGATTCATAATTGTCCTAAGTACAATTTGAATTAAGATTTTGTACAGTCTTGGTGGAACATCTTGCATCTTTAAACCATTATGGGAAACCTTAATCATTTTTCCACATATTTTGTTTCCATATCACCCTTTTCTACTTTTAGGGTTTTCTTGGTGGTCAACATTACTCCCCCCCCCTGCGTGGAATTTTTGCTGCACCTGACTACAAATCAGGGTCCAGACAAACTCTCCTCCCAAAAATAATCAATTCCTTGGACTCATCATCATAGCTAGAAATGGCATTATCTATCTCTTCATTGTTGAAATTGAGCTGACCGAAAATAAAATGATACACTCGTGCTATGACCAGGACATTTAGCATATCTTCTGGCCAGTTGGTTTTGTCACTCCATGCCTCAGCGCTCTCTCCAAATTTTCTGACAGTGAACGTCTCATCAACTTCAGAACCCCCTGTTTCAGTTGACGTCATGGAATATGAGGACGCTGTTTCCATTTTGCAAGATGATGGAACGCTCATAAAGGAAGAAGGGGATTCACGCAAATGCACGCACAGGATACCAACACGCTGACTTTTCCAAACTAAAATAAAAATTACAAATGTTTTCAGACGTTTCGAAACTATAATAAAAGTTACAAATGTGTTCTGAATTTTGCAAACTATAGTAAAAATTACAAATGTGTTCTGACTTTTCCAAACTATAATAAAAATTACAAATGTGTTTCAAGTCAACTATACACAACTTACATTTTCAATTTAAACATAGTTAACTTTCTAGCATGTTAAGTATACTTATTGAAAAATAAGAAAGTAAGAGTAAATAATAGAGTAAAAATTTGGCATTCTAACTATTCTAGAAAAATAAGTGTAATAGAGTGAGTAATATAATAATAGAGTAATATTCTTCTCTACATGTTTTAATGTACTCTCAAACCAAACCCTCCTATTAAATGTTTATAGTAAATGTTTTTTGAAATTGGATGGCTAGATATATTGAGAAGACTATCCTTGTGTTAATTTTATATAACCTAACCTCGTATGCTTGCAGTCGACCTATGAAAGGTGCAATTTTAACCTTTTTTTACTGTTATGGACACTTGGTGTAATATGCAAGCCATAAGCATAAAAATGCAAGCTAGGAATGCATAGCAGTTAAATTGAACATGAATGACTAAAATTCCAAGTATCTTGGCCAAATTTAAAAAAAAATGACAGAAATTCTAAATTTCGTAAAAAAGAGTGTGTAAATATTAAAAAACGGGCTTAGGAAAATGCACGCCATAGTTCGTACAATTGTCATAAGTTGAAACTAACACCATGGGGTTGAAGATATATATATTTTTGACAAAATCCTCTTTCCATTTTTTAAAATTATGTTTCATTTGTCTAGAGTTAAATTGACAAAATGACAACATTTGTGTTTTCAACCCAGTTTTACCCAGATCACAAAATTTTTACCCATATCACAAAAATGCCCGCCTAGCCCTAAGTATTGGGTATTTTTGAGTGATTTTAGTTGGAAACGGTATGTTTTACTATTTTCCACATTATTATACATTTAATTTTTCAACTTTGGTTCAGAAAGTTCTTGTTGTGCAAAAACACCACATGGATGTCTTATATTTATGAAATATCCACCTACATTAATAAAAATGCAAGCCAAACCCTCCTATTAAATGTTTATAGTAAATAGTTTTGGAAATTGGATGGCTAGATATATTTAGAAGACTATCCTTGTGTTAATTTTATATAACCTAACCTTGTATGCTCATAGTCAACCTATGAAAGGTGCAATTTTAACCTTTTTTTAATGTTATGGACACTTGGTGTAAAATGCAAGCCATAAGCATAAAAATGCAAGCTAGGAATGGATAGCAGTCAACTTGAACATGAATTACTAAAATTGCAAGTATCTTAGACAAATTCAAAATTAATGACTGAAATTCTAAGTTGTTACGTAAAAAACAGTGTGTAAATATTCAAAACTGGGCTTGGGAAAATGCACGCCACAGTCCGTACAATTGTCATAAGTTAAGAATAACACCATGGGGTTGAAGCTAGATATATTTACATTTATTAATAAAATTTTATACTGTTAGGTGTAATATATATGGTGAATTCTACTATTTAATGCATATGAATTATGTATTTGTTCCATTCAATTATGTTTGTATATTATTGTTGTGTTATAATTGGTTTTTCTTTTTCGAATAATTTTTTCATTATATATGAAATTTGTAAGTTTGAAATGATAATATACATTTCCCAGCATGTGGTTTATTGTGAAGATGCTTTTATAATGTCTTCAAACTGTCCGAAAAACCTCTTATTATAGCCTTCTATATATGGTTGGATTCACCATACAACACTCTAGAGATCCACACTTTAAGAATATTTTTATCATCATCCTATGAGCTGTGATCGGCATTTCCCTAAGGCCAGTTATACAGATTTTACAAATAATTCCATACTTGGAAAACTTTTTATCTTCTCCTAGGCTTGGTCTAATTTCCCTAAACCACATTTTCCAGGCTACTTGGACCAATATTCCCAAACTTAGCCAATTTCCTGATTTTAACTAATTTGTCGTATTTCTCCAAAACGATGCCATATTGCAACAATGATTTCAACTTCATTTCACATCATCATCTATGCCATGCCATGCCATGCAGGAATCATCCTTAGTGCGGGCATCAACCTTAATGTGTGCATCACTTATCCCCTTTAAAACACTTAGGCATTTTTTCTTTTTCTTTAGTATACCAATTAACATTTTTCTTCTATTTTCGCAGGTTGATATTTTCCCTATCTGGCCACCATAATAAAAACCAAGAACATGGATAGATATCCATTTCAACAATGAACATGACCATAGCATATGATGAATTTTATCATCAAAGGAACACCCCCTTTCGGTCATTTCGAAGTGGTCTCTAAAACTTTTTGTCTAACACTTGAGCAGTTCTCTTCAAACCCTGGGTCACCAAGGTAATTTCATTTTTCCTTCAAATTTGGCAAGTGATATTCCCAATGGGTATAGTTCAACAAGGTGATTCCAGAAAAACCACTTTCATCTTCTGTAGCTTCTTTCTCTCTCTTAGGCGGGCATTTTTCTGGAGCAGTGAAAATATGGCTGAGAGGCACTTTTGGAAGATTATATATTCTTCTTGAAATATTTTTGGTCAGTTTAATTATATGGTCGGATGCACCATACAAGTTTCTATAGATCTACACTCTCATAATATTTTTATCATCAACCCATGAGCTATGGTGGGAATTTCCCTAAGGCCTGTTAGGCATATTTTACCAATAATTCATACTTGGACAATTTTTGATCTTCTTCTAGGCTTGGTATAATTTCCCTAAACCACAGTTTTGGCAGGTCCATAAATTCTTCTTCAGTAACTCTTTGGACAAGCTGAGACCATGGTCGAGTAGAAAAAACAACAGCCTACAATATCCCCATGTGGTGCGGGTATTTTCTTCAACAAACCATTTGTGGCGGGCATCCTCTTAAGGCTACTTGGACCAATATTCCCACACTTGGCCAATTTCCTGATTTTCACTAATTTGCCGTATTTCTCCAGAACGATGTCATAATGCAACAATGATTTCAACTTCATGCCACATAGTCATCTATTCCATGCCATGCCATGTGGGCATCATCCTTAGTGCAGACATCAACCTTAATGCGGGCATCACTTAGCCCCTTTACAACACTTGGCCATTTTTTCTGTCTTTCGTGTGCAAAATAAGATTTTTCTTCTATTTTGCGAGGTTGATATTTTCCTTATCTGGTCACCATAAGAAAAACCAAGAGAATGGATATATATCCATTTTAACAATGAACAAGACCATATCATCTGATGTTTTTTCATCATCAATGGAACACCCCCATGCGAGCATTTCCAAGTGGTCTCTCAAACTCTTTGTCTAACACTTAACCAGTTCTCTTCAAACCCTAGGTCACCAAGGTCATTTCATTTTTCCTTCACACTTGGAAAGTGAGATTCCCAATGGGTAGAGGCCAACAACGTGAATCCATCATGAACACTTCCATCTTCTGGAGCATCTTTCTCTCTCCTCAGTGGGCATTTTTTTGGAGCAGTGCAAATATGGCCGAGAGGCACTTTTGGCAGATTGATATCTTCGTACTGAAAGAATTTTTGGTCAGGCTAATTATATGGTTGGATGCACCATACAAGTTTCTAGAGATCTACACTCTCATAATATTTTTATCATCAACCCATGAGTTGTGGTGGGCATTTTCCTAAGGCATGTTAGGCATATTTTACCAATAATTCATACGGACAATTTTTTATCTTCTCCTAGGCTCGATCTAATTTCCCTAAACCACAGTTTTGGCAGGTCCATAAATTCTTCTTCAATGTCTCTTTGGAAAAACTGAGACCATGGTTGAGTAGACAAAACAATAGCCTACAATATCCCCATGTGGTGCTGGTATTTTCTTCAACAAACCATTTGTGGTGGGCATCCCCTTAAGGCTACTTGAACCAATATTCCCACACTTGGCCAATTTCCTAATTTTCACTAATTTGCCGTATTTCTCCAGAACGATGTCATAATGCAACAATGATTTCAAATTCATGCCACATAGTCATCTATTCCATGCCATTCCATGATAGCATCATCCTTAGTACGGGCATCACTTAGCCCCTTTACAACACTTAGCCATTTTTTCTTTATTTAATGTGCAAAATAAGATTTTTCTTCTATTTTGCAAGGTTGATATTTTCCTTATCTATTCACCATAAGAAAAAACAAGAGCATGGCTAGATATCCATTTCAACAATGAACAAGACCATATAATCTGATGATTTTTATCATCAATGGAACACCCCCTTGCAAGCATTTCCAAGTGGTCTCTCAAACTCTTTGTCTAACACTTAACCAGTTCTCTTAAAACCCTAGGTCACCAAGGTCATTTAATTTTTCCTTCACACTTGGAAAGTGAGATTCCCAATGGTTAGAGGCCAACAAGGTGAGTCCATCATGACCACTTTCATCTTCTTGAGCTTCTTTCTCTCTCATCGATGGGAATTTTTTCGGAGCAGTGCAAATATGGCTGAGAGGCACTTTTGGTAGATTGATATCTTCGTATTGAAAGAATTTTTGGTCAGGCTAATTATATGGTTAGATGCACCATACAAGTTTCTAGAGATGTACACTCTCATAATATTTTTATCATCAACCCATGAGTTGTGGCGGGCATTTCCCTAAGGCCTGTTAGGCATATTTTACCAATAATTCATACGTAGACAATTTTTGATCTTCTCCTAGGCTTGGTCTAATTTCCCTAAACCACAATTTTGGTAGGTCCATAAATTATTCTTCAGTGTCTCTTTGGAAAAATCGAGAGCATGGTTGAGTAGAAAAAACAACACCCTACAATATCCCCATGTGGTGTGGGTATTTTCTTCAACAAACCATTTGTGGCAGGCATCCTCTTAAGGCTAGGCTTGGAGCAATATTCCCACACTTGGCCAATTTCTTGATTTTCACTAATTTGTCGTATTTCTCCAGAATGATGTCATAATGTAACAATGATTTCAACTTCATGCCACATAGTCATCTATTCCATGCCATGCCATGCGGGCATCATCCTTAGTCCGGGTATCAACCTTAATGCGGGCATCACTTAGCCCCTTTACAACACTTAGCCATTTTTTCTATCTTTAGTGTGCAAAATAAGAATTTTCTTCTATTTTTCGAGGTTGATATTTTCCTTATCTGGTCACCATAAGAAAAACCAAGAGCATGGCTAGATATCCATTTCAACAATGAACAAGACCATATAATCTGATGATTTTTATCATCAATGGAACACCCCCTTTCAAGCATTTCCAAGTGGTCTCTCAAACTCTTTGTCTAACACTTAACCAGTTCTCTTCAAACTCTAGGTCACCAAGGTCATTTCATTTTTCCTTCAAACTTGGAAACTGATATTCCCAATGGGTAGAGGCCAACAAGGTGAATCCATCATGACCACTTTCATCTTCTGGAGCTTCTTTCTCTCTCCTTGATGAGCATTTTTCTGTAGTAGTGCAAATATGACTGAGAGGCACTTTTGGCAGATTGATATCTTCGTACTGAAAGAACTTTTGGTCAGGATAATTATATGGTTGGATGCACCATACAAGTTTCTAGAGATCTACACTCTCATAATATTTTTATCATCAACCCATGAGCTATGGAGGGCATTTCCCTAAGGCCTGTTAGGCATATTTTACCAATAATTCATACAGACAATTTTTGATCTTCTCCTAGGCATGGTCTAATTTCCCTAAACCACAGTTTTGGCAGGTCCATAAATTCTTCTTCAGTATCTCTTTGGACAAATTGAGACCATGGTTGAGTAGACAAAACAACAGCCTACAATATCCCCATGTGGTGTGGGTATTTTCTTCAACAAGCCATTTGTGGCGGGCATCCTCTTAAGGCTACTTGGATCAATATTCCCACACTCGGCCAATTTCCTGATTTTCACTAATTTTCCGTATTTCTCCAGAACGATGTCATAATTCAACAATGATTTCAACTTCATGACACATAGTCATCTATTCCATTCCATGCCATGCGAGCATCATCCTTAGTGCGGGCATCAACTTTAATGCAGGCATCACTTAGCCCCTTTACAACACATCCATTTTTTTTGTCTTTAGTGTGCAAAATAAGATTTTTCTTCTATTTTTTGAGGTTGATATTTTCCTTATCTGGTCACCATAAGAAAAACCAAGAGCATGGATAGATATCCATTTCAACAATGAACAAGACCATATCATTTGATGATTTTTATCATCAATGGAACACCCCCTTGCGAGCATTTCCAAGTGGTCTCTCAAACTCTTTGTTTAACACTTAACCAATTCTCTTCAAACCCTAGGTCGCCAAGGTCATTTCATTTTTCGTTCACACTTGGAAAGTGAGATTCCCAATGGGTAGAGGCCAACAAGGTTATTCCATCATGACCACTTTCATCTTCTTGAGCTTCTTTCTCTCTCCTCGACGGGCATTTTTCTAGAGCAGTGAAAATATGGCTAAGAGGCACTTTTGGCAGATTGATATCTTCATATTGAAAGAAATTTTGGTCAGGATATTTATATGGTTGGATGCACCATACAAGAATCCATAGATCTACACTCTCATAATATTTTTATCATCATCCTATGAGTTGTGGCAGGCATTTGCCAAAGGCCAATTAGGTATATTTTACCAGTAATTCCATACTTGGACAATTTTTGATCTTCCCCTAGGCTTGGTCTAATTTCCCTAACAACAGTTTTTGCATTTTTTGCATGTTTTTGCAGGTCTAATTTCCTAAACCACAATGTTTTCATGTTGGACGTGCATTTGAGTAAAGCTATCCAAAATTGACTTGCTTCAGTAAAATCCACGCACATGACTGATTTTATTTTCCCATACCTCAAACTGTCATACACGTGTTGAATGTATTGAGTGTAAAATATGTCATACAATCGTCTAAACCTATAAATGGTAGTTTTCGCTTTTCCCTACCTATCATATTCTGAACTTTCAACCAACTGTCAAATACGTCACTTAACAAACCATCAAATTCTATGATTCGATGAACCTAAATCGAGTCGGATTCTGACGACATTGAGAATGATTGCATCACCCAGATGTGAAATCAACATTTCATCATGATTAACCTTTTTTTCCCACCTTTCAATTATTCCAAGGGCCAACACAATACACATATCCATATTTGGCCCCATGGATTCCTTCCTAGCAATTGCAGTCAATTACCAATCATGTTGCTTCTTATGTAAGATTGATAAATAGGGGCCATTGTTATCAGTAGGCTATGCAGTATTCAATCCATTCTCTATGTTCGTTAATTTTTGTCCAGTATGGCTGCAAATGTGTGCAAATCTGAGTTCACTGATAGTATGAGTGAAATGGGTAGAATTAGAAGGAATTGGAGATAGTCTCATCCGGGTTCGATGGCTTTCATTGGCAGTTCCATTCCATCTTATTGTTTTTATGTTCGTTTGAAATTCCTTTCCATCACTCAATGAAGTCTTTCCTGCCATGAGTCAGCACCCCGTCCCTCTTCAACAACCCAAGCATTCCCTCTTGGTGGCATAACAGTAATGATTTCTTCAATTCCAACTTTTAATTTGTCCACATCAGATGGGTATTGCATGTTGTTTTCCGCTGATCCAAATTTTTCGGTGGAATTTCTCTCTTTCTTACCATTTTATTCTTTCATTGGTATTTCCATTTTCTCCTTGGATACCTCACACGCACTGTGCATCTCTGTTAGAATTTTTCTCTACTCGCATCTCCCATTCAGATAACTGGAATGCAACTTCCTCTTCTACTCCCTTTCTACCCCATGTGTTGAAACATGTCCACTTCAGCCCTGTTTTCCCCCTGTGTTGCACTGTCATGTTTTCCTTATTACATAGTAGTTAGTATCATCGTTTAAAGCCAGGAAAGTACAACAGAGGATGGGTTGGATCGTGGGTGAATCCACATTTTAGTTTCACTCAAATGAAATCCACTTGTAACATGGTTAATCCGACCCTTGAGGTCTATAAAATAGAATTTAATAGGTAGTAGGGACATTTATTATTGAAGGAGTTGTTTGATGTTACTGATTCAACTATAAAATATCCCTATGCTCTATAATGAAAGCATAATATAATAAAAAATGGTCTTGGGACTATTTTAAAACTTTCTTGAGTATCAATCTTGTTATATTTTTGCATTATCTCTGTTTTTTTTCTTGGAATGTATTACATATGTTATATTCTCATTTATTAATTTCTGCAAGGAATGATGATGATTTATATTATAATAAAAAAGAAACAGACCATACAAAATTGCAGAGCCATGAGATTGGTTTCCAAACTATGATGCTCGTCAACAAGAAACCAACATTTACAGTTGTTCTGTTCTCATTTCAAATGTTGGATGCATTGTTATTTCACAATTGAAGTTTAATTTATGTTTGAAATTAAAACTATACTAGTCTAATTAGGTTTTTGTATGTAAACTTCCAAATTTCATTCCTACAATGTACTTCGATTGGAATTGGTGTGCATTTTTAGTTTTGGCCATGAAAAATTGGAAAATACTATCAATTGTTGTTTTGGATGACTTGTCTTTTACTGTAGATCTTACAATTTACAGAAATGAGTACAAGAGTTTGTAGAAAAGGTTGGTATGTCTATGTTATAGTGCAATTTATTCAATATGGCATGGAATGATGATCTGTTAATTCATTTGTAGAATATATTTCAAGAATATTTCATATGTCAATTCATTTGTAGAATATATTACGAAGAATACATTTCATCATTTGTACTTTCATACACACTTCTTGGTATGGGTTGCACATTAAACTCTCTTAGACATAGGAAAAATGCACATATGGATTACACATTACACTTGTATTACACATTAGAAACACATTAACTATATCAAAAGATATGTATTTCCAAGAAATACTGACAATTTATATTACAACAATATTAGTATGTACATAGACATCAAATGTACACCATATTATTTTAGAAATCTAGTCTGCTTGGAAGTTGGGAGGTTATTGCAATTCCTCCTTTTTAGAGTAAGAGAATTCGCTATAGCTTCTCTTGCCTTTTCCAGAACCCTCCAGTTCTACAGAAGCTTCATCGGCCATATGTTTTAATTGTTTTTCTTTCTCTTTCACTTTGTTTGCAAGATTTATCACTTTTGTATGCAATCTATATTTTTCTTCTAGGCATTTCTTCAACATCTCTACATTATTATTTTTCTGATTTGAGTGCTGATCTTCCTTTATTTTAAGATCATCATATGTCCACTTCAGGTCAGATTGAACTGCACTTAATTTTCTCTTGACCTATTGTACCTCCTTCTCGAGCTCTCGTGCCCTCAAATTGCTATCAGATGGAGTATACAAAATTGCTTCTACTACAGGTTTATTCTGCAAAGCTTTAATTTGGGATTTCAAAACTTGTATCTCACTATCACATCCCAAATGTAGTGCTTTCCTCCAATAGTTTTTGGTGAAGGTTTCTAATTTTGGCCTCCTTCTCCTCTATCTTCTTCTCCAATGTTGGATATGATGAGCCAAATGTAAACTCTACAACATTAATTGTTGAAGTAGCTTCATTCAAGGTCTTCTCTCGTTGTTGCTGCAAGGACTTCTGAAACTGGAGTAAGCTCTCCATAGTTACATCATCTATTTTTGTACTGCCAAATAGTTTTGGTGTGATGGCCTTTTTAACCTCCACTTTGGATTCTTTTATTGTGCTGACCTTTTTACCCTTGACTGTTTATTCTTCTGGTGTGTAGACCTGTTTACCCGTGATTGTTGATTCTTCTGGTGTGTAGACTTGTTTACCCTTGACTGTTGATTTTTTTGGTGTGCAAACTTGTTTACCCTTCACTGTTGATTCTTATGGTGTGTAGACCTATTTACCCTTGACTATTGATTCTTCTAGTGTGCAGACTTGTTTACTTTTGACTGTTGATTTTTTTCCTCTTCCAAAACTTTTAGCCTCAAGAGTTGCTGAAATCATTTCAATTCTCTTTTTTTGTAGCAACTCATTTTTGTTTTTAATTGTTTTATTCAATTTTTCCAATCTTGCTTCATATTCTGTAGTCTCATTTTGTTGTTTAATGACCATTTCTCTTAATTCCCTTTGAAACTCAACCTTCAAACTTGCAATAAATGTTTCTTTCTACTTCAATTCTTGCTGAAGTTCTTCTTCCTTACCAAATACAATTTTCAGTGGTGGCATGTTCAAAACTTCAGGCCTAATTTTCAGCTCATTTTCAAGTCTCCCTATAGTTTCCTCATCTTTTTTCTTTTGAGCTTGATACATGTCTTTCAGTTTGTCAAGGTCAGAAATCGATTCTACTAGAACTACGGTAAATTTAGGACATTGATCCTGTTGTAGCTGTAGCCTTTTTCCCAAATTTTCAAAAAATTTGGACGCTCCTTTTGATTTTATCTAGCCCAGGTTTGTTCAATTTCTTTAAATCTGTCCTGGAAGTCCAGTTTTACTTCTTTAAAAAAAATTGATATTTGGGAAGTCGGAGAATTGGTTGACTGTTTTTCCTTCGTTTCAGGATTTGAATGATCTAAAACTGCCCTTTTTCTAGCCAATTCGTAAAGACTCTGGAGTTTTGTTTTATTGTTCGGAGCTTAACATTCTGATTTTTTGATGATTTTTATCGCTGTCAGGAGTCTATTGAAGAATGATCCGGGGCAGTAGTCCTTTATGTCGCCGACGTTTCGGAAGGAAAATAGTGAACGTCCCGATGGATAGTCCTATTTCTCGTTTATCTATGTTTTATCTCCTTTTTGTTTTATTTCTCAAACCTTTTATTTTGACTGACGACGACCTTGTTTTCATCGCAATCAGAATGAGTTTCGAGATTGGATCAGAGGGTTTGTCCTTTATGCCGTCGACATTTCAGAGGGAAATTGATAAGAAGCTTAAAATATTGTCGATGATGTAGTGGTTAGTCTCTTTGATCGCCAATAAGGTTTAAGTAACCCAGGCTCCGATACCTTTTATTTCAGAGTAAGTCGAATGGTTCTTTTATATCTCGTCGATACTACGTTGTGGGAGTTAGTTGTTAATGGTTCCGATCGCTGATACACAATCACCACGATAATAGTGCTTGGCATTGCTGACACTACGGGAACGTTCAGGTTTAAAGTTCCGACCTTTAGCAGTTAGAGCTTTTGATCACTGACGGGTTGTATTTTGTCATGGAATCATAGTACTTTGTAAGTCCACCGTTGCGACTGTCAATTAGAGTATTCCCCCGATGTTTAGTGTCGTCAACTTCCAACCTTTAGCTTTTAGAGCTTCTGATCGTCGACACTATGGAAATGCTTAGTTTTGAAGCTCCGACACTTAGCGTTAAGAGTCTCCGACACCGACAGACTTAATAGTCTCACGGGACCCGTAGTTTGTTTGTTGTCTACCATTGTGGCTGTCAATAGGACTATTCTCCTGATGTCTAGTACTTTCGACTGTTGATAGAGTTTTTTCCTGCCGATAAGGTTTTTTCCCGCTGACTCTTTTTCACCAAAGGTTCATAATCCATGTTTTTGCTCCAGTCTTTGTTGTTTGTATGCGTTTACCCCATTTTCGTGGGATGGCAGAGGTCTTCAATGTTTTGGGCCAGTTAGGGTTTTCCACAATGAGGAGAATAGTATAGAGTTTAGTGTTTTGGAGATTAGCAGTAGCGGCGATGTGGTTCATGCTTTCATCGGATGATTTCGAGTTAGTTCAGATGCGACCCGAATTAAGATGAAGAATCTTTGCTATCAGGGTTGTCATTTTGGTTACAGACAGGGTTTTAAGCACAATCGTAGGAGTTTCTTTTTACCTTGTCATGTTTCTTTTCATGCATTAATACTGTGTATAGTTCATTTTTCAGAATGCATATGGAAGAGGTAAATAGATTGATACCGTTTTTATTATTATTGTTTCACTTGGTAAAAGCTAAATGGTCTAAGAACGTGCTATGTTCATGACAGGGTGATGGATGCAAAAGAGATATGTCTAAAAGATAAAAGAAGAAGGCTCCAATTGTTGAAGGAGATCCAACAGTTAAAAGATCTAGATGAGTGAATTTTAAATAATGTAGTGGCACATGCAGCTATGAGTATTCATCTGTTAGAATATCAGTTGCGTCTGAGTCCAGTGAGAATAGAAGGGTTCAGGAACCAGGCTGCCAAATATGAGATAAATATCCATTTTCTTGAACCCTTTGGATTTGAGGGCATAGCAGCAAATGCCCAGGCATGGAAAAAGTTCATAAATGACCAAGCGAGCCCCTGTTCATAAAGTGTTCTAAAAGTTTTGAGTTAAAAATGTAATATATTATATAAATTATGAGCACATACTACAAGACAAGTTTTGGAACTGAAAGGTTGGGGAAGCCCAAAAGTCATCGAGGGGCAGCCCAAAGGTTTTTCTTTTTGTATAAATACAGGAGAGCTTAAATGTAGAGAGGAATTCTTTCCCAAGCAATTTTTGAGAGTATATTGTAAGAAGAACTACTTCGTTTTGCAATAAAGAATTACAAGTTTCTGCTGGAGAAAGTTGGGTGGAATGTTTCAAATGCTGTGATATGGATCAGTTGAATGTGAACTATTTCATTTTTAGCTTATGTCCATTAACTATGAGATCGTTCTAACTCAATGAATTTCTGTTCATGTTGTGAATGCGTTATAGTTTATTCTGTGAAATTTCCACTGTGAGTAATGAAGGTTGTCATAAACAATAAGCTATCTTGTTGTTCATATTTCTATTAATGTTCATGTGTTCTAAAATAAGTAACAACTATCTGTAATTTTTCTTAATACATGCACCAAAATACATTACTCATTGATAACTGATAATTTTTTGCTCCCTAGGGATAGGTTAGTTAGTTGTAGTTATTTTCTGGTTGTTTGTGATTTAGATGCGAGAGAGGTAAGACGAGAGGTAAGAGCCTATGCATCACATTGTGACACTCCTTGTTATCTCTATCAATTTGCATTTTTAGATAGGCACATGCACATCATAACTTAAAAACAAAAAACTAGAAATATACATGGTGGACCGGGCCGTAACCGGTAAAACATTCTAATTTGTTACTTGACCTACGGTAGCCAAACCGTAAACCAGACGGATTCCCCATACCAAACAATAACGGGCTAGTTGGGAACGTTTATTGGGGAGAATCCCTAACTGTTGTTACCTGCAATTTTCCAGGCCTCAACAATTTTTGGTGCTAGAAGGAGGGCCTCCAGTGCATGGCTAGCCGAGGAAACCGTTTTCCTCGAAATTACTCCACCGAAGATAGTTCTGAAAGCAGTTTGTTTCACAGTTCAACTCCTGAATATAAAGGGTATCTATATCCTGTCAATAACAAAGTAGTTGATGATTTGCGAATAATTACCAGGGCATATGCGAAGAAGATCGGAGGATTACCGATTATTCCTGTCTTACCCAGAAGAGAATATCAAAAGAAAGATCTCCCTAAATTAGAAGATTCAGTGTTGGTAGAAGACCTTGAAGAACTGGTAGAAGAATCCCTATAGGAAGTTGACCAACCTTTGAATCAATTGGATCCAGATACACCTTACTGTTCACTTGTTCATACCCCTATTCAGTCACCACCTCAGTCTCCACTCAGAATCATGGATAATGTAAATGCAAACCAACCTCCACAATGTGCTTGGAGGGCCAGGTCACCTTTAAACCTGGCAGCTCATTTGCATGATTTGCCTCAGGATTTTGACGAGATGTTGCCTAAGTTTGACCCGAGTGAAGGAATTTTGGTGGATGATCATTTGCAAAGTTTTTACTTGGCTATAGAAGGACTACGGGATGGAGAGCATGAAGATGTGGTCTGTAGATTGTTTCCACACACCCTGAAAGGAATAACAGCCTCATGGTATTTTACTCTTCCTGCAAATTCAATCACAGACTGGGACACATTTGATAGAATTTTTAGAAGTAAATATGCAGTCCAGAAAACTCATGCAACTTTAATGAAAGGGTTATGCGTTTTAAAAAAAGAAAGAAAGGAAAAAGTGCATAATTTCACTCAAATATTTGTTGCTTATCTAAAAAAATTACTGTAGCTGATAAGCCATCTGAAAACGCTCTCATTGAATATTATAGCTCAGCTCTAGGGCCTGACCTTGCCATGTTTTCCAAGAGATCAGTCAAACCTACATTAGCAGAAACCTATGAAGAAGCTAAGAAGTTTGAGGCTGAGATGGAGAGCATAGAAAATTATCCTGTGCAGTCAAAAGAAAAGACTTTTGGAAACAAAAAACCTCTATTATTGACCAAGCCTAAGGATGAGCAGTCACAATATTTTGAAGGGATGTTGAAGATGATGTAGAAGTTATCCAACAGAGTGATAGATCTAGAAAAGGAAAAGGAAGCTCACAAATCATATAAGCCTTACTATAAAAAGAGGGAGGACAACAATCAACCTAAACCTCCTCCACACAGTCCTGCAACAATGAATTTAACTAATGTAGGCATGGATAATTTTTGCACCTTTCATCAGCAGCCTCATTCTAAGAAGAATTGCCCCCAATGGATAAATTCTATGACGTTGGTAATGAATCGGTTATTGGAATCCAAACTAACAGAAACTGATAAGGAGGAAGAAAAAGATAATCAATCCACATAAAAACAAGAGGAAGATACTTTAGTTTTATGGGATTGTGTCTCAATGTTTGATACTGAAGAGGAAGGTTCTCTGAAACAAGAGGAAACATCAGAAACAAATGTGACAACAAGAAGTCAAGGATTGTTAAAAGAATACAAGTCGATACTTCCTAAGATTAAGAAACTTCAAGAAAATATGAAGAAGATATAGAAGAACACTACAATGGATAAAATACCTAAATTTACCATTTCAAGTCAAGATCCGAAGAAAATTAACATGCCTGTTAAGCCTATTGAAGACAAGGTTAATAATGTCAAGAAGAATCTCAAAGTACCTAAGATGTGGTATGATATTGTGGAAGACATTAAAAAGGCTAAGGAAAATATCTCATTGTTTGAAATGTTTAATGTACCTCAGCAGAAAGAAAAATTGTTAAAAGCACTTGAAGTACCAGAAGAAGAGCTTCCCACTGACAACCAACCTGAAGAAGAAATTGGTGAAGCAAGTGTGGGAGGTGAGTCTAAGTTTAAAACCCCACCATTTCTCCTAACTTTTGAGATTTTCAACTATAATGTGCACAATTGTTTAGTAGACTCAGGGGCATCAATCAATGTTATGCCACTTTCAGTCTGTAAGAAAATCAATGGACAACCTAAACCATCTACCTGGCAAGTTCTTCAGTTGGACAGGACAACTGTGAAAGTAATCGGGGAAATGGAAGATGTTCAGATTCGCTTATCTACAAATGAGAGGGTACGTCTGTACATCGATATTGTAGTAGTAGACATACCTGATGTTTATGGACTTGTTTTGAGTCGAGATTGGTCGACAAGGCTAGATGGATACTTCACATCAGATTGGTCACATCTATGGTTTCCTCATAAGGGAAGTCCCAATCAGATAAAAATATTAAGAGAGCCTTAGATGAAGTACAATGTTACTCAGTTGGAGGGAAAAAATGAACCAGTGAATTATGTGTTGGGAAATTACTTCATTGAACTAGAACCGAGAAATTACCAAGCTGAAGAAGCCAACAATATATCTGACACCTAGCCCGATCTCCTTCGATTTTCACGGGATGATGAAATTGATTGTAAGATAGTAGATCTAGTTCCAGATGTAGCTTGTAGTGTAAATATAGTAGAAGTAGATATTTTTTGGACCCTTTATTTTGATGGATCTAAAACATTGGAAGGATCAGGAGCTGGCTGTGTCCTGATTGATCCAAAGAAAAATAAACATTTTCTTTCTTGTAGATTAGAATTCGAGTGTACAAATAATACAGCCAAGTATGAAGCACTAGTTCAGGGACTTAAAAAAGCAGTTGAACTAAAAGTAAAAAATCTGAAAGTATATGGGGATTCTGAAATAGTCGTAAAGCAAATTCGAAATAAGATACACTGCATTCATTTGAAAGTGTATCAAAATGAAGTTTGGGATTTGATTACAAATTTTTATGCATTCAATATTGTGTCCATTCCTAGATTAAATAATGTAGCAGCTGACTTATTAACTACCTCAGCTGCAAGGCTAGTACCTTCAAATAATAGATTCTCTATTGAATTAATTTTCAGGCCTTCGGTTCCAGACATGATCACCAATCTACGGGTTTTTGATGATGATCAACAAATTTTGGAGTGTTTGATGAATGATGAGACTTTCAAAGGAGCAATAATTGATGATGAAGAACACCAAGATGAATTAAAATTTGACAAATTTATTCCTAAAGGATCAGGACTTGGAGCGAATGTTTGATTTATACAACAAATTTAGAAATCCAACAAATGTTAAGACTCATAGCTCGTCCTTACAATTCGAGCTGATAAATTTGGGAACTGAAGTTGAACCCAAATATGTAAATTTGGGAAAGTGTTGTTCTCCAGGAGAAAGAAATAAGTTCATCAGTCTTTCAAACAATACAAAGATGTGTTTTCTTGGACATATGAAGAGCTTAAAACTTATGACCCAAAGATTATACAACATATCATCCCGATTAAAGCTAGAGTCAAGCCTTACCAATAGCCTTTGAGGAAGAAGCACCCGAAGCTAGAACCTTTAATTCAAAGTGAAGTGAAAAAATTGTTGGATGCTAAAATTATATTCAAAGTTAGACATTCGGAATGGGTTTCGAATTTGGTGCCAGTAAGGAAAAATTCAGGAGAAATCAGGCTTTGTGTAGATTTCAGAAACCTAAATCGTGCGTTAGATAAAGATAACTATCCAGTCCCACCCATGGAGAAAATACTGCAGATGGTTTCAGGTTCTGAACTGTTTTCATTATTAAATGGATTCTCTGGTTACAATTAGGTATTAGTAGCAGAAGAGGACAGACTTAAAACCACATTCAGAACCAAACGGGGAACTTTTGCTTGTAGGAGAATGCCCTTTGGACTTATTAATGCTGGAGCTACTTTCCAGAGGGCCATGGATATAGCTTTCTGCGGTTTGATAGGCCGTAGTGTTGTGGTTTACCTAGACGATGTTACCATATTTTCAAAAAAGAGAGAGGAACATGCATTTCATCTAAAACAAATTTTCGAGCATTGTCGAAAATATGGTATTTCATTGAATCCTAAGAAATGCGTGTTTACGGTCATAGAAGGAAAGCTACTAGGTCATGTTGTTTCTAAGAAAGGGATCTCCATAGAACTAGAAAGGATTAAAGCCATAGAACATATCCCCTTACCCCATAACAAAAAGGGTATGCAATCATTTATGGGGACAATAAACTTTGTGCGAAGGTTTGTACCAGATTTTTCTCAAATTGTCAAACCTTTGCAGCAAATGGTTAAACAAAGTGTACAATTCAAATGGATTGATCTGGAGAAGAATGCATTTAGTAAGATAAATACATCTGTTGCTCATGCACCCTCTCTCAAAAGTACAAATTTCGAAAAGGATTTTATTTTGTACACTTTTGCATCCGATGATTCATTAGCAGCAGTGCTTACACAGAAGGAAGATGGGGGAGATGAGTACCCCATATCATTTATGAGCACTAGTCTACAGGGGGATGAATTGAATTATCCAGCTATTGATAAACAAGCTTATGCAGTTTTTAAAGCAGTAAAACAATTCAAGCCATATATGCTTAAGAATCATACTAAGGTAATAGTTCCCCACCCAGTGGTAAGATCTCTATTTGTACAAAAGGAATTAGGAGAAAGAAGGATCAACTGGGTAACAGCCTTACAAGAATATGATCTTGAGTTCAAACCAACATCCATAGTAAAAGGACAAGGGTTATGCAAATTGATGACTGAAGGACATAACAATGAGGAAAACAGTTGGGATAATGAAGCTGAGTTACACATGGTGGATGTATGTCTTTTATTCACAACTCCAGATTCTTGTTACCGGGACTTAGTTCACTACCTTCAAGATGGATATTTACCAGAGCATTGGAGTGCCAAACAATGAAGAGCATTACATCTGAAATCAGCTTCATATCAGATAATTGACGGAATATTGTTCAGAAAGAATTATGATGGAGTTTTTCTCAGGTTCTTAGAACAAGAAGATGCAAAGAAGGTCATAACAAAATTGCATGATGGCCCTACTGGAGGTCATTTTTCCGGAGATTGTTGGGGCGCGCACCTTAGCGGTCCTTAATTTTGGTAACTCCGCGATTTTTGTGGAAGCTTGTAAGCGGAGTTGCGACTCAAAATAGTTTGAGGGGTGTCGGGGTTGAGTCAAAGCCCTCTTTTTTGTAATTGTCCATAAATTTCGGGTGTAAGCCCATGATTTTGTAAGAGTGCACTTGTATAAATAGGCACTCATGTAAAGATGTCAAGGGTATCTAATGACATGAGGATCATGTGATGCGAAGTTAAGATCTATTTTGGTTTTTAAGGTCAAGTCCCAGCTGTGTGCGCGGACGACCTCTGCAATTGTGTGCGCAGAGGGTTTTTTGTAAGAAGGAACTGCAGCTGTGTGCGCAGAGGGGTTTTGTAAGGAAAGGAACTGTAGCTAAGTGCGCAACTTAGAGTTGTAAGAAAGGAACTGTAGCTAAGTGCGCAGCTAGACTTGAATGAAAGGATTTGCAGCTGAGTGCGCAGATCAGAACTGTTGTTTTGTGAAAAGTTGAATAAAAGCGCAGTTCTGTGGACGTAGCCCCTACCCTGGGGGTGAACCACGTTATATATTTTGTTGTGGTTGTGCATTTATATTGTTTTTGTTTTCTTTTCATGCATTGATAAGTAGATAAATGATAAGTAAGATAACTGCTAAATATTAACTTCGCTGTGAATTCCCAGGTAAGGGTTAGGCAAGAAACTGTTTGTTTATCTAACTGCGAAGCTATATAAGTGAATGTTGAAGCTCTATTTTGTATGAATATTTGTTGTTAAGGCTAAAGGTACAGTAATATCCCTCTTTTGCTTGCAGAAACCTGATTCTGGGGCACCCCATAGCTGTTTTGGGTGAGACTGCAACCTGTTCGCAGGTTGTTGCCGAAAGGGTCAACATTGTGGGTCTTTTTGTTGGTGCGAAGTTAAATTATAAACCCCGGGTCTGCCCTATAGCCCAACAAATTGGTTCCGTTTCCAGTTGAACTCAGTATCTGCTCAAGAGGGATCTACGTCGTAGCTGGAGGGCTATGTTTTGGAGGCCCTCAGTAAAAGAAATCGGTGATTGGATTGAAGAGACTTATCTAAAATTTGCTGAGCAAGAAAATAAGGATCCTCGTCTTAGCTCAGACGAATTTTTTCAAAGGTACATTTTTACTGATATTCATGAAATTTTCTTTGGTAGTATCCACATAGAATTGCACCAGTGGTTATCCAGGTTGATAGAAAGAAATACCAACTTCAAGGAAGATCAGTTTCTTGATTGGACCCCCGCAAGAATTAACATATTGAAAAGAGTGAACAACGCGATATCACGATCTTTTGATTTCTGGACAACGCGAACCCTTGAAGCATTTGTGATGGAGTTTTCCCTCGACACAAGTACCTCTTTTAGCGAAGCTGAAAGACAGTTTTTTAAAGGACCAAGGGGTAAGTACTTGAATTCATTTAGTTTGAAAATTAAAATGCTCTTGGGTGAAAAAGGTATATTGCTTATAGAATCCGATTGCTAGAGTCGTTGCCACTAACCTATGTTTGGAAGTGAAAGTGACTTCGATGAGCAAAGTGGTTTGCTGCGAAGCGGTAAAAGATACAAGAGAAATTTTGGATCCTATACCCTAGGTCAGAATACCAAAGAAGACTCTAAGTCTGAAGAAACCTCTTCTATTAGAAACCTTCCTACAACCCCGCAGTGAAGATCTGTTATCCCTGAGAAACCGTCGCAGTCTGAAAATAACCCTAGCCTGAGTATTCCTGTCGCAGGTCAGTCTACCCCAATAAGTTCCCCCCCGCCTACTACCAGTCCCCCTCCCTCCCCCCCTAGATCTAAAATGGCCCATATGAATGATGACATCAAACTACCAGTCTTCAAAGGAACTAGATCAGAGGATCCAAAATAGTTTTGGTTCTTATGCAAAGTTGTGTGGACTGCGAAGAACATTATGTATCAAGATATAAGAAGAGCACAGCTGGTTACTTCTTTTAGAGACCGGGCTTTGACCTGGTTCATGAAGTTTTCCAGCACTCAGAACCATGCCTTGGATGATATTAAAGCAGCAATGATCAAAGAGTTCAAGAAGCCTAAATCATAGTCACAGTGTATAACTGAACTGAAAGAGATTCAACAGAGGCGAGGTGAATCAGTTTGGGACTTTGATCAGAGCTTTAAAGTTCTGCTAGATCAATTTAGTTTCACTATTGGACCAGCGCAGCACAAAGAATGGTTCATTGCAGCCCTATTACCTCACATCAGAACTCCACTCATGCAACAGAAGGTTGCTGATCAGCAAGAGGCTTTGGAGATTGCCATGAAACTGGGGACAACTCCTACCGAAGATAATTTTGGCATAGCCCAAATACAAGCACAATTAGCAGAAATGGCTTTGGAGATTCGCAACATGAAGAAGGGGAAATCTATTCGTGAAGAGGTTTGGTGTACACGATGTAGGACAGAAGGTCATGACAAAGAACAGTGTCCTACGTTAAGAAATTACATGAATACTGGTGCGCCAAACCCATTTAACCCTAATGTTCTATATTGTGATATCTGTAGAACAACTGGCCAGCATCGACCTAAAGACTGCTATCTGCTATAGAGATATGTTCAAGTCCCCAAGAATCCTTATGGCAAGTTCTGTAAGTCAGTAGGACACAATGAAGAGGAATGTCGTAGCTTTGACATTATGAGAGAGCGAACCTATGATGCTTATAGGGTACAAAATAATGCACAAGGCAATGATGGATATGGTTACCACGGTGGTCGAGGTAGTTTTGGAGGTCGTGGTCGTAATGGTATGCCAGGAAGAGGTCGAGGCCAGGTTGTTTGCTATAACTGTAATCAGGCAGGACATCTAGCTAGAGACTGTCGGAACCCAACTACGACATGTCGATATTGCAGAGCGGTAGATCATGTTATTGAGCAATGCCCACAGCTGATAGCCAAGATACAAGAAATAAATGGAGCTCCTACTCAGAATATTCAGATGATTACTGTAGAGCAAAGACCTGTCCCAGCCATTAACGTTGTTACAAGGAGTGGAGATACGACGCAAGTGCAGACTAAGGAAAACCAACCTGACGAGGCTTGGGTCCGCAAGACCCCAGAGAAAATTCCAGCATTTGATGTTGAAAGAGAAAAAGAAACATTTATGGAAGCCAAAAAAGACTTTACTGATCCGAGCACATCAGTAGCACCTGCGCAACAGCATCAATAGCAGTCACAGTCTCAAGAAGCTTCGACAGATAAAGTAAGTACACTGTCATCATTTTTACAGAGTTGTATGAAGCTCTTAAGGAATCAGAATGCTTTGAATGAGTTAAAGAAAGTTATTGCTTCTTATGAACCTCAGTGAAGCTCGAGTAAAGAAAAAATTGTTAATAGAGTTAGAAGAACTAGAAGAGAAATGAGATTGCATGCTCAGATAGGAGAGTATGACATGATTGACATCATTTTATACTTAGGATCATAAGTAAATGTCTTAACTAAGCAGACATGGGAACAAATGGGAAAACCTACCCTTGACTGGTCCCCCATACAGTTGAGATTAGCCAATTAGCAGAAGATTGTGCCCCTAGGAAGATTCCCTAGTGTCCCAGTAGACATTGATGGAGTCAGTACCTTAGCAGATTTTGAAGTCATTGAAATAATTGATGATAGCAACCCCTATCCAGCCTTGCTTGGAATTGAATTGGCAATAGATAATTTTGCAGTAATCAACCTTAAGAACAGGAAAATGAATTTTGAAGGAAAAGGATTGAGAGTCATAGTACCCTTGGACCCTTCTCAAGGAGAAAGGTACACAGAGCCAATCAGAGATGAAGATCAGGATGTTTTGGATCATATATACAACATCACAGCTAACGAAGAGGACTATGTTAACCCTACTCCTGAAGGTATAATGGATTGGAAGTGTGACAGTTCTTGCATGACTGATTCAGATGAAGGCTTAGAGAATTGGCAGAATAGACTTTATGAACTACATGGACATCGATGTGCAAGAATTACCAAGTCTCTTAGATGGCTTGGCTCACAGACAAGAGTCTTACCTATTTTTGATGGCTTGACAGACCCCAAAGATTTTATTTTGCAATTTTCAGAGCAGGTACCAAATTCACAGAAAATGGAGACTCTAGATTCAGTATTCAGAGCCACGGCTGCTAGATGGTGGAATGGTCATAAAAAGTACATTCATAGTTGGGAAGGTTGTCAAAAGTCCCTTCGCCTGAGATTCATAGATCAACCTCAGGAAGTGCGAAGCAAGTTTAATGGTAATATTATCCCTTGGGAACATTTGAAGCAATGTTACGAAGCATGGAAGCATGTACCTCGTGAAGAATGGGTACATAGGTTTGTGCACACTCTGGAACCTGTAGCAAAGAACTGGTATGCGGAGGTGGAGCTTCGCCATGGTACCGTAAGTTGGGATAGTCTTGTTGATAGTTTTGTGATGACATTTTCTATTAATGAGGTTTGTCCTACTTTAGACGCAACGATTAGGTTGATCCATACCAAGGTGTTTGATGATAAAGAAATAGCAGAGTACCAACCTGATTGGAAGGAACAAGAGGCTAATGTAGTAGAATGTTATAACCTTGCAATTGATGAGGATGATGACCCACACAATATTAACATTCCTGAGTTAGAAGGACACTGTGAAGTACATGGGCCAGCAGTCGAAGCACCTTAAGTGACTCAGCCCTTGAAGACAAGGACAGTAAACATTGGATTAGAAGAATAGCCCAAGTACGCTACCATTGGAGATTATTGGGATGAAGAAATGGTGAGCAAAGTGACCCAACTTATCCATGAGTATCAGGACCTATTTCCGACGAAGTTCTCAGAAATGAAAGGTATCCTTGGTGATATAGGAGTGATAAAAATCCCTTTGAAACCTGATGCGAAGCCTGTGAAATAGCGCCCTTATAGGATGAACCCTAAGTATAAAGAAAAAGTCAGAATGGAGCTAGATAAGATGCTTGATGCAAGAATCATTGAACTTGTTGAAGAGTCCAAATGGGTCAGTCCTATGGTGGTGCAAGAAAAGAAGACCAAAGGAGAAATCAGAATCTGTGTCGATCTGAGGAAGTTGAATGATGCTTGTTTACATGATCCTTTTCCTACTCCCTTTACAGATGAAGTTTTAGACAATGTCGGAGGTCAAGAAGTGTATTCCTTCATTGATGGATTTTCAAGTTACCATTAGATTAGAATTTCCCCAGAGGATTGACATAAGACCACCTTCGCTACAGAAATGGGATCCTTCCAGTATACAGTTATGCCCTTTGGATTGAAGAATGCACCTGCTATGTTTTCCAGAGTAGTCATATCTGCATTTAAGGAATTTATACATAAATTCTTGGAAGTCTACTTTGATGATTGGACTATATTCAGTTTATTGAAGGATCATATAGCTAGTTTAAGACTTATGCTAGAAAAGTGTAGACAACATCAGATTTCATTGAACCTGAAGAAGTGTATCTTTTGTGCACCTTTTGGAATTATGCTAGGTCGCATTGTGTGCAAACAAGGATTGATGGTGGATCCTGCGAAGATAGCCATTAACGTGAACTTGCCACCTCCGAAGTCTATTAAGAAACTTCGCACCACACTTGGTCATACTGGATATTATAGGAAATTCATCAAAGGATATGCTCAGATTACAACCCCTATGGAAAAACAATTGAAGAAAGATATTAAGTTTGAATGGACACCTGAGTGTCAGGAAAGCTTGGATATTTTGAAAGAAAAGATGGTAGCTGCCCCTATCTTAGTATTCCCTGATTGGAATAAGGAGTTTCATGTGCATGTCGATGCATCCTCCATTGCTTTGGGTATAGTATTGGCTCAGTCCGGCGAAGGTAATATTGATCACCCTATTTCTTTTGCAAGTAGAAAATTGTCCACAGTAGAAAAGAACTATACTACGACAGAACGAGAAGGTCTAGCCATGGTTTATGCCTTACAGAAGTTTCGACATTATCTGTTAGGATCTAATTTTAAAATGTTCACAAACCATTCTGCTTTGAAGTACTTGGTTAACAAGCCTGTGTTAGGTGGAAGAATATGCAGATGGCTGATTCTGTTTCAGGAATATGACTTTGAGATCATAGTTAAGCCTGGAAGACTTAACCTAGGACCTGACCACTTGTCGAGGCTCGAGTTAGGAGAAGAGCCCACTAGTTTGGACGAAGGTCTTCCTGATGCCCAGTTGTTTGCCATTCAGATGGTTGATGACTATTTTCAGGGTAAGTGACTAAAGATTAACCAATGGTGTGTGTCTCCTTCCACTAGAAAATCCATTGGCTAAGATTTTGTATGCCCTAGGATGGGATTTAATCTCACCCATCCTTTTCGATTTGATGGCTCACATTTCAAATGAAGAGGGTGAGTGCATGAAGTTTGTAGACATTTTAGATGCAACTAGATTTTTAGAAAACTCGTCATGTTTATTCCATAACTTTTTCTTTTCTCAACCATTTCATAAAAAAATATATGTTGCACTACTAGACACTAACCTATACATGCAATAAAAAATCCAATCCACCAACATTACATTAAGACCTTTAGAAGATGCACGCATATTGATTTCGAGTTCTCCTCACTTAGATAATTTAATACATATTTAAATGTACTAATTTTATTTTGGAAAAATAGTGTCACGCTAGTATTATTTGTTATCTACATGTTTGCCAATTTTTGTATATTGATTCCATCATTTAGACATTCAAAGGATGCAATAACATGGACATATAGGCTTATCATTTGCTGAAAAAAATAAAATGTCAATGTTAGAAAAAATAAAAATTAAGTTAGTTGTGAACATTTTCAATAAATAAAATTTATATATTGGGAGAGGTGATTCAATTTCCTAGGTTTCGTATCTTTTACTCGAAGCATTATTCATTGTGTAGGTATTTCAAAATAACCATGTAAGATGAATGATTTCAGTTTTTCAGTTTTGTTGCATCAAACATGCAAAAAGATACCATCATTAGCTTGCACTCACCCAAGAGTTTTGTTGATATTTTTCCTTAGCCATACTCACATTTGGCCATTTCAAGGAACTTACACTCTAGTTAATGTTAATTTTAATTTCACTATGGGCACTTTAACTCTATCAACACATCACTTTTCTCAAACTACAAGAAAAGGGAATCCCCTCCGTTATGTATCTTAGGTTTTTTCCAGAATGAAGGCTCATTGGTTTGCTTCATGTCATCTTAGTCCTTATTTTTGTGATTCCTTGCATGGTTAAGAGATTGGTTTCAGTTAAATAAAATTGACCTATTGGATCTTGAATCTCATTGGTCAAGTATATGTTTAAGTAGGAAATTTGAGGAATCAACTAAAGAAGAAAACATAGCAACCATCTAAGGCGTAGAAGGTAGGCTCCATTTAAACTTGTTTTATTTCATTGTATTTATATGTATTGTATTAGGTCTACCTTAGATATGGGTTTTCAAACTTGTTTACATTTATCCTTAATAAAATCAAAAGTTCTTCATCACTCCAAACCCCATTGTTATTATTCTCCTTAGTGTTAAGCACACTCTAAATCTGATAAGTGATTTCTTATCCATTTTGCATGATTTATATAATGAAGAGAACACCCTATATGTAATGTCCCCCATTTAGAGGTTCCCTAATCATTCCCTAACCCATTCAGTCGCTATGGGTTTAGGCATAAATTCATAATTAAATAACTTGGGATTAATTTTTGAAATATATATTATTTGGAAGTATGTACCCTATAGTTTGAATTTTTTAATTAAATAATTAATTTTTGACGAGTTATAAATGTTTATGGGGCTAGGAGTGTGCATAAGGGATAAGGAAGGACTCTAGAGTTTCTAAACCAAATAAGGAAACCTAAAGAAATAAACACAAAGCAAGTGAATCAATGAAAATCAAGAAACTTTTAAAAAGACAAGAAAAACAAAGAAAAACAAAGAAAAACACAAAGTAGAAAGTCAAAAGTTTCCTAATTTTTGCACTAAGAAGGAACAATAAAAGTAGAAAGCAATGAGAAGGCTTTAGGAAAAATAGCATATGCTAATTTTAACTAGTGAGGGTGAATTCATGAAGGCTAGTGACTCCAAGGAAAAAGAAACTTGCCAAGGAAACATCTACACACATAGAATTCAAATTTCAAGAGAAAACTCATCCTTTGGAGGGAAAAAGAACCAACTAAGGTCTATAAGAAGATGTTTTCAACTCTATTTCACATATTTTGGTGATTATTTTTTACGTTGATATATTTTGTTCTCTCAATTTAACTTGGGAGATGCGCCCCTAGTCACAACTGGGAGATGTGCCCATGTTTTTTCAATTAGCCGATTCTTTAGTTATATGTATGGATGATGGAACCCGATCGTTATCATTGATTTAATTCTAGGTCATTTGAGTTATCTATAGGTTTTGATTTTGTTACAGTTCTAGTTAAAATTCTGAAGAAGAAATTGGGTTTCCCAATTCGAATCCAATAATTAGTTGTTCTTTTCGATGGAAGCTTGATGTAACAAATTATATAATGTACGGAGACTATATTGTAAGCCCTATTGGCGTGTTATTGATGTAATATTTGTCTTAATGAACCTATGATATCAGTTTTGAACTTAAATAATGCATAGATTTGGTTTTCTTATGAGTTTTCTACACCCTCTCTAGATTTTCATGAATTTTAACAAGTTTTTAGTATTTGGTTTTTGGGAAGTGCAGAACATAAGATCTAGTTTTCATTTGATGGAGTTCCCAGGAGCCTTGGAGTAGACTTCAACCTCGCTAATGTAAAAAACATAAATGGTCCCAATATATTGTGAAAAGGATCACTAAGCTAGAAAAACCATCCCACTCCTCACAATTTGAAATTTCTCTCTTGATCCCTTGATAAAGTGACCATTTTGATCCTTTTAGTTTTATGTTTTGTTAAATCTTTTGGTATAGTGAATTAATGTCCAATCAAATTTGATTGGTACATTACAATGGTATCAGAGCTTACAGGTTGTTGTTAATGGTATTATACTTGTAAGTTAACCTTTGTACCAAGTTTTGGATGGTCTAGGTAGAGTTTGTTAACGGTTGTCATAAGTCGGGTTAAAACTAGTCATTGCTTTTATTCAAAATTTTCACAAGTGCACCTTAGACCCAGAAAGGCACATTACAGTGGTATCCGAGCATGGTCCTTTTCACCTATGGACTGTAATACTTTAATAGTTTCAAATATACTTATTCTAAGACCATAAATCTAGTAGTTGAAGAGGGGTGGTAGATATATGTGTACCAAATGATATTGAATGGGGAAGATTTTTGAAGAGACGGGAAAGGAATACGCAAGAGATAGAGAATGATTTGTAGAAGATGACGGAGGCCTTATATATACACCATATGGACTAAAAAGATTCAAAATATTATTCTTTGGTTCATCCACAATGAAAGTCTCCAAAATTAATTGTGAATAAATTGGTTTTGAAGAAGGTGCATTGACTAGAGGGTGCCTAAGTCTCTATGTTGGTGACATAGATATCACTTTGGAGGAGCCTTATATAAGAGAGAATTCCTATGAACATGAACATGAAGTTCTTACTGCATAAGAGGTAGAACAAGGATCAAATTCCTAGTTACCACTTGAGGTTCATCATGAATTTGATCCAAAGAAGGAAGAAGAGTATGTTTATCCTCAAGAGCCACACTTTCTTGCAGGGCCTTTGAAGATGAGAGAAAAGAGGATCCATAAGGCCTTGAAAATTTGTCATGACACTATTGAATTGGTCTCAAATTCTTGTTGGAGATCTACACCAATGGAGGAGACATCTTCCATTGAAGACTTAAAGGCCATTTAGGAAGCAATAAAATACATAAAATGTAGATTTTTTCTTTTTCTTCCTCATAGAGATCATTTGTTTGATCTTGTGAGGATGTATCATAGTGCATCATTGGAACATGAAGTGGAGATTAGAAATCTCACCCTTGAGTTGGAGACCACCCAAGATTCTTTGAAGAGTACTCATAGTGCACTTCAAGAATATGAGATTCAGATTGAGGAGCTTCATGAGAATCTAGAGAGATCACATTCCAACTACATTTTTGGCATCCAATCCCATATGGATGATAGAATTCATAGATCTATGGGGGATCCTCATGTGATGGTGGGATATGAGGAAAATTCTGATTTGCAAGTGTTTGTGAAGGGAGATGATAGTGAAGACATTGGCCAAGCACTTGCTTTGAGGAATCATGAAGAGGAGGACTCAACTATGAAAGAGATATTTGAGGACAAATCATTTGGATCGGCTAGAAGATGTACTTATTTATCCAAATATTGGGTATATGAGTACAAAATAGAAATGGAGATCCAATGGTACACCAATACTGCTCACTTTGGTAGGAGATTTTTTAACACCTCATTCATTGGAAATTGTTGTGAACAAGAAATGAAAACCAAAATGCATGCTCGTTGGAAGATAACTCTCATGGAAGAAGTTGCCAAGTGATAAATGTGCATTAGGGGGATCATGGGACTCCCTTACTGGAGAAATATTTTATTTTGGAGGTATCTAAATTCTCTCCACTTAGACCAACAAACAAAGATGTTGATCCAACCATGGATTGGGTGGAAAAATACATCAGAGATATGGAAACACAGGGAGGTAAGAATTTTGTATGCTTGTGTAGAAATTTTATTGATAGATCTCTTACTTTATTATGTTGTGAGTAACAACAATTTTTTCCATGGTCATCATATGATGCACTCGACATTTCTAGTAGGATGATTTGGAAGTTCCAATTGATTCAATTGGATGGAGAATATGGAATTGATGCCCAAGATGAGTTTCTATTCATGTTGGAAAGATCCATGAAAGATCCAACAAGAACACGAAATTTTTTACTTCCAATCTAGATCTGGGATCTTGGCACCACTTGGTATTTTATATTTTTCCTAACGTCAGTGATGTTTGAAAAATTGTAGCATAGGCAGTGGGATCATGGCATTGTTTTCTTTTTATAGTTTACTTATTGGGAAAAGAGGGTAATAACTATATTAAAACTACAAAATCACGATGGAATATATTAAATTTAGATTGGGATTTGGAATTCCAATATTAGTCAGTCTTGGAGCAACATTTTGGAGGTAGTGCATATGTTCTTCATCACCCTTGTTTTCAATTGCTTGAGGACACACAATTTTGCGAGGGTAGGAATGTAATGTACCCATTTTATAGGTTTTGTAATCATTCCCTAACCCATTTAGTCCCTATGGGTTTAGGAATAAATTTATAATTAAATAGCTTGGGATTAATTTTTGGCAGTATGTAGCCAATGGTTTGTATTTTTTTAATTAAATAATTAATTTTGGATGAGTTAAAAATGCTTATGAGGATAGGAGGGAGAATAAAAGATAAGGTGGGCTTCTAGAGTTTCTAAATCAAATAAGGAAACTTAAATAAAGCAACACAAATAAACTGAATCAATGAAAAGAAGGAAATAGTAAAAAAGATAGGAAAAGAAAAGAAAAGCAACACAAAGAAGAAAGCAACAAGTTTCATAATTTATTAACTCAAGAAGGAATAGTAAAATAATAAAGCAATAAGAAGGCTTTAGGAAAGATAACAGAGGATAAATTTATCTGGTGAGGGATAATTCATGAAGGCTATCGGACTCCAAGGAAAGCACAACTTGCCAAGGAAACATCTACACACCTAGAATTTAAACTGCAAGAGACAACTCATCCTTTGGAGGGAAAAAGAACCAACTAAGATATATAGCTCTCATAATTTTGTGAATTTGGTTTTGATTTTTATAGCTCTTGAGCTCTCAATTTGACTTGGAATATGTTCCACTAGTCACAGTTGGGAGATGTGCCCATGTTGCTTCAACTAGTTGATTCTTCAGTTATATTTATGGTGTAACACCCCGGTTTTGACCCAGTTTGCATTAAAATGTATATGATGTATATATTGTAATTAATAGTGGTGTGGAGCTAAAGGAAAAATCCCCACCATCGATTTAGCGTTTTATGTTTCGGCGATCAAAATTTTTGCCGATGGTATTTTGTGCTAGCCGGCACATTATAATTTTGAATCATCATGTAAATATACAATTAATTAAAAACCCACAACCGGCTATGTTAATGCAACAAATAATGAGATGGGGGCATGATTTCCTAAGGATAAGGGGGGGAAATATTTAACCTTTGGGGCCAATGGGGAAATTCCAAATGTCAAAGGGAGAACCCATCAAACTGTCAACCACCTTTCTTGTCTTATTCACCCAATCATTTATTACTGCCAGAAGTTGGTTGAGTTGGTTATTGCATGGGATGGGAAAGGTATGATAGCCCAAAATTTGAATGGTAGAAGCCATCAATTTTTGGGAAATACGTTTTGACTCCTTGGGCAAGTAAAAACCCAAAAACGTATGCCATTCTACCATGCTTTCATGTTTTCATGTTTTCCTCACCATTTTCCTTCACGTGGAACTTTGGGAGGAAACTGGAACTTCTTGTGTGTGAAACCATTCCCTTTTTTTGTTGTTACCTCATTTTTCTCAAGCTGGGAAATCATTTTTTGGTGATTATCAGTGGCTGAGTTTCCTTCCCCATATTTTTGCTGCATTTTTCCCCATTGTGTCCAAGATAGAAATCATTTTATGGAAATGCCTAGTGAGGGAAAGAAGAGACCCATGATTTTGGGTGTTGCTGAGTCTGTTTTGGCCACGTTAGGGCCAAAACATCCCTGGAAATTGAATTGCTGTTAGGGGGATATTTTACCCATCCTAGCAATTTGTTTTTGTTTCCCAAATTGTTTTTCCTCAAACCCAGAAATCATATTGTGTTGTGGGTGCATGTTTTGGATTTGTCCTGCATTGAATTGGGAGTGGAAATGGGGTTTGATAAGCTTGATGAACCTAGTGTGTAAAGGAACCTCATAGACAGATCTAGGGGGGTGGTTTTCTTCTTTGCACACCCTGAATAGAATTGGAAGGGAATCCATAGCTCGAGGGACTGTGTAGCAGAGAAGGGAATGCTTCCTTGTGTTGGGTGGGTAGATGTTTAGAAGCCAGGCTAGATTTGGTGCAGGTGTCCATAGCTCCGTGGATGAGCTCACTAGCTTAGCACTCGGCCTTTCCATCTCCTTTGCAACCTGATAAACCCAAATTTGTTTGGCTTGGATGAATTTTGATATACCTTTAGCTAGGTGTGAGTCTTCCAGTGTTCCCTTATTCCTTGTGGGAATCATGCCCATCTCGGGGGTGGTAGTGTTGCTAAAATATTGATGAGCACACTAGCCTACGGTTGGGTGGAATGTTGCAGCAACGTAGCTGGTTGCAGGGCAAGATTCTTCTAAGATAAGTATCTCTTGTGTTAAATCTCTGCACTTATATTTGACTTATAAATATGATGAACATGTTAATGTGTTGAATGGAATGTAAATGATTCCACTGTATATTGAATGTTTATGCATCTATGTATGTTTATTTCCAATGCATTTTTATATCATGTTTATGAGGCTAGTTTTCCTGGATTAGATGTCTAGCAGCTATGTTAGTCGTGTCCCCTCTGCCGAGTAGAGGGGTGGGGATGTGATAGATTGGTATCAGAGCTACTTAGTTGCAGCATTGGGCTTCAATGGGACATGAAGAGAAGTTATCAGAGGCTAGAAATCAACCTCTATGGGTGTTCAGCCACAACAGAAGACACAGAAAAATTTGAAAATTTTCTGAGTATGAAAACACCTTTAGGCGGCTGAGAAATCCCAAGACAAGCCGTTGTAGCGGCTAGGGTGGCTGAAGGAGAGCCCCAACTGCGACTATGTTATTTCCTTCTTGTAGGTGCAGTGGACAAAATTTGTTTTTTGAGCCGTCGTGATGGAACCAAACCACACTAATACATAATATCAAAATTGCAACGGTTTTTCATTTCTATTCCCACATTTTGTCGTCTCACTTGCGACAATAACAGTCATGACATTTCGTGGCACTTATTGCGTGGATATATCGACGAACTTTATAATCCGTCGATATAGAGATGAAAACTGGCCACCATGTGTCTTCTATATGGCGAACTTGGAATTGATTTTTTATAATTCATTTTCTACGTTTCGTCGCTCTATTGACACAATTTTCATCCCTATAACGACAAAAATATGGCCAAAAAATGCTACACAAAATCTAGTTTCCACGACAAACCTTGTAACACGTTTGAAGATCATTTGTCTCTCTATCGACGAATTATGGAATTTGAACATAAAATTCTTCCACGCATTCATTGCTCTATCGACCAATTTGTCATCCCTAGAATGACGAAAATATGGCCAAAAACTACTAGACAAAATTTAGTTTCCACGTAAAACCGTGGAACCTATTCGACAAAAGTTGGTCACTCTATCGACGAATTCTGGAATTTGAACAAAAAATTATTCCATGCAAAATCGTGGAAAACCAAAAACTTTCGACGAAATCTGCGAGCTAAATGGTAATTGTTCCATGAAACTACGTCTCTATAGTGACGGTATTCCTAGAAAGCCACCTTGGGTTTCAACGGTTTTGCAGTACCCGTGACTAAAGTTGGTCGATATTGAGACGAAACCTGGAGGTTTCAAAAAAAAATTAAAAAACCATGGAAAGGCACCTTCCTTTCCACGGTTTTGGATCTTCAATAAGTGCTTGTGAACAAATACATACTATATTTTAAAGACAAAGAAATGGATAAAATATAACACAGGAAAGGTGATTTATAGAAAAGAAATATATGGGGAAAGTAAGATATGGGAAAAAACATATTGAAGTAAAAGGAACAAAAATAAATGGGAAGTTCACGGGGGAGGTCAAGAAGTGTTAAATGACTCTAAAAAATAAGGCATAATGATTTAAAAAGTGCCCAAAAGTACCCAAAGTGCACCTAAGCACCCTAATTATTGCCTAAAAAACCTTTTTCCCATTAGGATGCACAAATTCATAATAATTGGTTAAAATACATAATTAGAAGCTAAAGTGGCACCTCTTAGAGTGGATTCTATGACAAGGTAGGAGGGTATCTCTATAAAAATACCATCAATAAAATACGTTGTAACCACCACACGGATCGTATAAACATTAATTAAATGATATTATAGGAACCACTGAGAGATGATTTCTATGATAAGGTAGGGGGGTACATCTATAAAAATACCATTGATAAAAGACGTAGGAATCATTGGGCTCGGATCAACTTATTGTGATATGAAATCAGGTTAAGCCCATTGGGGCTTAAAGAGGCCACAAGGGCTTGGAAGGATTCCCACAGAGCTTGGAAGAAGCCCGCAGAGGCCTGTAGATACCCGTAGAAGCTTAAAGAAGCACACAAGCTAGAAGTAAAGGAATCCCATGTTCTGAAAATGAAGGGAGCTGAGATTTGAAGACTAAGGAAACTCGCAGGTGTAAATGAAGCCAGAGAAGGTCAATCTCAAAATTTTCGGAAGAGATGGAAATGAAAAACTGATCCTTCTTATGCAACCACCTCAAGCATGGCCAAAATCGGTCAAAGTTAGTACCAAATATGCCCGAAAGAAAAAAAAGTCCCTTGAGCACATGATAGGAAAGAGACGTGTCAATCAACAAAAAATTGACAACTTATTTCTATTATTTTACTATGCGTACAAAAAATTCATCATAGATCACCTTTTGGCATTGATCAGAAGCAGGTTGCAAAGTTGAGCATGCAATTTGTAGTTTGGAAACCATATCAAAATTGCCTTGGAGACACTCCTTGTAAAATATCATCACTTTCTCTACTACGTGTGAAGAGGTACTAGTGATTGGAGCAAGGATTTCTCCTCGCTACAGGGGCAGGAATGACTCCCGTATGCCTATAGGGCACAAGGGTAGGTTCCTACTAATGGTAAATGCAGAAAATAAAACAGAAACAGAAATGACAGAACAAAATATTAAACTAAAGCTAAGCTAATCTAAACAAGAAGAAGAAGCAAATGGCAAGAACAATAAACTAAATATAATGGCAGAGAGAAGAAAACGAAGCTATGGTGAACCCCTCTATAGAAAATGGGTTAGGGTTCCACCTCCTTAAAACCTGCAAACAAACCTAAGCTCTAATGGAGAACCTGTAAAAAAAATGTCAATAACAAAACCTGCAAATAAAAATGAGAGGTAGAAATCAAATAACATTAAGCAAAACATAAATAAACCATTGGGTATACCTTCTCTTGGGTGGAAATGGGCCACCATGCCCTAGCTCATGGGAGCACCTCTCTTGGTTGGGGAGCAATGGCTCAAATGGAAATGGAGATGGAGGGAGTGTGGGTGGCTTGAGAGGCAAATGTGTCTCAAGGCATCCATGGGCAGCATAACAATATGCAAGGGAGAAGTGTTTTGAGGGTGACCCCCCACCCTCCTTTTATAGTTTTTCCAAGGGGTTTTAGGGTTTTAAGCCCTTGGTCAGGGCTTTAGCCCCTTCTGCCCTAACTTTAGCCCCTTTTTGAGGGATTTAGCTTTTAGGGGGCTATTTTGGGCTCTATTTTGGTGTTTTTAGCCCTTTTCTTCATCCTTGGGCTCTTTCGGAGGTGTGGGGGTCTAATGGAAGGTCTAATGGAGTGATATGAGAGTTGTGAGATGGTGTCCTTGGGTGGTGTAGGCCATTGAAAGCTAATCAGGGGGATATTTGGGTTAAGGATGATAATTCATCATACTACAAAAACAATACGGTGCATTGAATTCGTCTTTATTGAAAAATAAATATGATAATAAAAAAATAACTCAACCCCTAGGGAAAAAGAGTAGTTGTTCAACTGGAAAATCCGTGTAGGATATTTGTAGTGCCAACTGGTGGTAAGTTGTTTTGATGTTGCTCATTATTGGAAGAGGTGAATATGAAAATTTTATCCTTCTTATGCAACCACCTCAAGCATGGCCAAAATTTGTCAAGTTAGTATCAAATATGCCCATAAGATAAAAATAGTCCCCTAAGCACATGATGGGAAAGAGACATGTTAGTCAACAAAGAATTGGCAACTTATTTCTATTCTATTACTAGGATTGATCTCATGTAGCTAAAAACTCATCATAAATTACCTTTTGGCACTGAGAAGTAGGTTGCACAGTTGAGCATGCAATTTGTAGTTTAGAAACCATATCATAATTTCCTTGGAGACACTCCTCATGTAATAACATCACTTTATCTGCTACCTTTGAAGATCTAGACATATGAATTTATGGTCCACATATGTGCCATGCAACAACTGAAATTTTATCATCACAGTAATCAGAACGTGTAAAATAGTGCAACCAATAACCAGTGTTAATCATTTAAAGTGCCATTTAGCACATCATTTCCAGATCTATGTATGTGATAGCATAGATATAAAATACTAAATGAAAATTTAGTTCCAAGCTAACCATAATGTTATTATCATTCACTCGATCCTGTATGCAAGCTCTGAAATATAAAATCATCAAGTCCCTTACCATCACAAAACTCTCAATAACAATAATTAGTACTAAGAAAATCCAAAACAATACTCAGTAAATTAATGTCAGAATTATATCACTATGCATTCAGAAATGTAAGGTTCCAAATCACAATAAAAAATCAGACTTACATTTACCCAAAAAACTAATGCAAATAGGGCAGAAAATTAATCAAATCAATAAGATATATTTGTACAAAATACACCACCATCTAAATAGTTTGAAATACTAACTTGTTTTCTGTTTTGAGTGTGTAGAGAAGGAAGCTAAGGCATACGAGGTCTGCAATACATATTGCAAACCTATGTTTGATAAAGAGAGGGCTCAAATTGTGGGAGCAACATGTCTACGTTTTTAGGGTTTTACACATAGATTCTTTTTTTAGGGCTTTCTTTTTTGATAAAATAAAAGTTACAAAAACACATAAAAATTAAGTCTAAAACCAAAGAGAAACAAAAATAACCTAAGAATAATATTTACAAGTATACAAATCAGAAAATTTAGTATTGAAAGATAGATGAACAATTAGGGTTTTGAAAAATTAAAATTTCTTAACCTAGGGTTTCATCATGCCGAAATTATAGGAAGAAGGGCCGAAAAAAACCTAATTTCTTCTACGTGATTTTTCTTCTATTTTTCTACGTTTCTAAGAAGCATTTGTGTTTTATGTAGAAGGTTGTCTCCTAGTTTGGATGATAGTCTAAAAATAGTTATTTACTATTGGTTGTATCTCTTGTATCTTAATAGAATGAAATATAATTTAAGGATAAATAAAAACAAATTAAGGATAAAGAACACGTAAAAACCCTTACCTTATCATTGTCCTTTCGCTAGATCCATTTTCCCATACAACTTGATAAGAGTTCTCCACGAGATGCATTTTCATCACCAAGACCTGCATAAATCATCAAAGACATAATTTTTATATGAGTAAATAATATATAAGCAAATAAAAAGTCATTTAAATCCTACTGCAAAGTCCTGTAGAAATCAATGAACCGTGAAATGTTAAATTTATTAACAATTTTTTAAGAAATAGACATGCATTTAAAAATTTACAACCATCTTTAATACATAGTAATAAAAGAGTATTTATACCTCATTGAGCTCCTCTATGTTTCGAGAACAATTTTATATTCCCTACTAAACAAGGCCAACCACGTGAAGGTGGAAGCTCATATGGCCCCTCCCCCCCCTCACATCGCTCTCAATTCCCCATACCCAATAAATGATGTTGTTTACATAGAAAAAATTTGAACAATCATGCATAACTAGGGTAGTCATCAAAACATATAAACAGAAAAACATTGAAGCATAATGAGGTAATTCATATAAACATTGTTTTAGACTAAAAACATCGATATACATCCAAATACAAATAATGAAACTACTTTTTCTTTGATTTCTGTTTTTTTGCAATGAAATAACTGACGATAATTGAGATATTATCATCATCATTTGGTGGATTATCTACAAATCCATGTCCTACTAGTGTTTGTGTTTCCATGCCCTCATGTATCATGCTTCTTGTACGTCGTTGACTAGGGTGTGGAGGCAGTTCTGAAGGGGCGTGAACTGCAACAACGAAAATAGGCATATCTATATGTTGAAATATTATTGAAATTAATAGTTCATCATTTTGATTAAAATTACAATATTGCTCTTTATCTGTCTGTGTAGATGTGATAGCTAGTGTGTTAATTGTTTCTCTACTTGCTAATTCCTCTTGCAGTTCACCCTCCTAAGCTTCACGGTCTTCGATCAAAAGAAGAAAATTTAAAAGTATACGTCGGGAAATAAATATCTATAATCACAGTAGATATTTCTATTTCCAAAGCACACATACCAAAATGACCACTCTACTCCCCACTATCATGGGACATGCACACCCCAACATCAGCTAGTACGTGCGGAGTACCGCTGGATTCAATGCTGCGATTGCACTGTTGCTTAAAATAAAACATAAATATTTAGTTATGGGTGATATAATAAAAACTGAATAGACTTTAATAGTATACTACAATGATGTCCTTATTCATTTTATTTACCTGCATCTGCATAATTGGAGAGATTGGAGTCTTCCCCAAGCTTTTCTGATATTCAATGACACTTTTAAAACCATACTTGAAACCAAGCTTTAGGTCTTCCTCGGTGGTGGCATCTTGGAACGTCTTTCCCTGCAATGCATAACACATATAAAATTCCCTCTATCAAAAACATATATTTGTTCGCTACTTTGAAATAAATATTCCCCACAGTTAATCATTTAATTCTTATGATTCGGGCTCTTAGTTTTCTATAGCCACCCTGGCCCAGTCTATGTTGCCTGTGCTTTTCCACTCTAGCCTTGGTTGATTTGGAGGTGTATGGTAGCCTATATATGAAAATTTTGAAAAACGTTAGATATCAAAATTCTTGCTTAAAACAAAAAAGAAAAAAATAAATGAGCATATTTCACTAAAAAGATGATAAGTGTTGTACCTTGCTTTTCTCGGCTGTGGTTGTTTCCCTTGTCTTTTTAGCAAGTTATCCTTTGCGTCCTCTATGAGTGCCTTCCACTCTTTCTCCGGAACCATGGGAGGGTGCTCATGCTTGAGTTCAAGTTGCAATTTATCCCTATATTGGGCCCTGGTATATTTTAAATTCTTGCCGACTAACTTTGCAACCACTTTCTTGTTGAATGTACTACCGAACAAGTTTACCATGTGGTCTATCAATACATCTCTCTTTGTGCTATCTTGGCTATTCCACTATGTGCGAATGGTGGGGCCAAACAGCTCCAATGCTTTGTCATTCAAATTCCTGTAGAAAACATTGTTTCCCGCAAAAACGTGTAATCCGTTAATTTATAATAATTTCAACGTATGTCCATTTCAATTTCATGATTAAAATGAATAAATTAATTGATAAATACCCGCAATATTTTGAATCTTTATTGGAACACAAGCGTCATCCACCAGAAAGGTTAGATCTAGTGATCTGGTGCTTTTAACTCGTGCTGCTCCAGGAAAAGTTTCATGGTCATCTATAGTAGGTTCATCTCCGGATTCATGTGGAGTCCTAGGCTCCATCTCATCATGCTCAGGCACATCATGCTGATCAAAATCGATGCCCTCAACAATGGATTTGAGGCCAACCGGAGGAGTGTCAAAAATACTCATTGGTACATTGCTTTGTCGATGTTGTTGCTGCATTGGTGCATGACTGCTACCTATACTTGTCTCTACAATTTCTCTAGTCACGGGTTGTAAAAGATCATACAAACAAAAAAATTACTTTATCGGATCAGTTGGAAAAATAGAAAACATAATATCAGATATGAAATCATTTCATAGCTTAATAAAATATGTGAAGATGCCACTTACCCCATAAGATTTTATTTGTTCTTTGAGCTCTTCAATCCTTGCCCTGATCTCCTATGTCATGGGCCTTATGCAAGACAAGGAGATCATCTCTATGTTTTCCTTTTTCAGGGCCTTCTTTATAGTATCCATAGGGTCTATGGAATAGTAAATTTCATCCTCAAGCTCCTCATCACCCAGATGAAGTGCACTGGACTAAATCCATCGAGCAATAAAATTAAGAAAAATATTTTTAACATCATTCAAACATTGTTATTGTAATGAAATTTAGTTACTATTAAGAACTAACACTTACCTGATGCGGTGTTGTGGCCCGCGACTTCCCACGTCACCCCCTATTGATCTACTTCTAGTGGGTGATTGTCCATGGTCACCTTGGATTGTGGAAGTAACAGGTGCCTTTCCACGGTCCCAACCCTGACACGATAAATCAATCAATAATGACCCATAAGCAGAGAAAAATGTGAATGTCAACAGTAAAAATCGAATGCTAACATAAAAAATCAAAACATTTAGTTATTATATTTAACACTTACCTGACGGGGCACAGAGCGTGACCTTCCACGGTCACCCTGGACCATGGCAGCAGTAGGTGCCTTTCCACCGACGCCACCCTGACACAATAAATCAATAATTAAACATTATGAAAATAGTTGTAACATAATAAAAAATGAGATATTGCAATAATATTTATTTTTACCTCAGAAGTAGAGGACACACATTCTGTTCCATGATGGACATGGGCATGAGACCCCTGCCACAGTGTAATAAGCATGTTGTCACATGGAAATATTTTGGGGTTGGAGTTTCTAGTTATTGTGGTCATATTTAGTTACTATATTTAGTTGAGTCAATAATTGTAACATCAACAAAAATGAGATATTGCAATAATATTTACTTTTACCTCTGATGGAGAAGATACATGTTCTGCTCCATGGTGATGAGAAGACCCCTGCCACAGTGTAATAAGCATGTTATCATATGGAAATATTCACAATAAGCATGAAAAAAGTGAATGGTAACAGTGGAAATTGAATGTTAACAGAAAAAATCTCAACATTTAGTTATTATATTTAACATTTACTTGATGGGGCACAGAGTGTGACCTTCCACAATCACCCTGGACCATGGAAGTAGAGGACACGTGTTCTGTTGCATGATGACCATGGGAAGAACCATACCACAGTGTAATAAGCATGAAAAAAGTGAATGGTAACAGTGGAAATTGAAGTTAACATAAAAAATCTCAACATTTAATTATTATATTTAACACTTACCTAATGGGGCACATAGTGTGACCTTTCAAGGTCACCTTGGACCATGGAAGTAGAGGACACGTGTTCTATTTCATGACGACCATGGGCAAACCCCTGCCACAGTGGAATAAACATGTTGTCAAATGGAAATCTTCTGGGGTTGGATTTTCTAGTTATTGTAGTCATATTTAGTTACTATATTTAGTTGAGTCAATAATTGTAACATAAACAAAAATGAGATACTGCAATAATATTTAATTTTACCTCCGAAGGAGGAGATACATGTTATGCTCCATGGGGATGAGCATACCCCTGCCACAATGTAATAAGCATGTTATTATATGTAATCATTCACAATAAGCATGACAAAAGCGAATGGTAACAGTGAAAATTGAATGTTAATTGAAAAAATCAAAACATTTTGTTATTGATATCATATTTGTTTACTATATTTAACATTTACCTCACGAGGCATAGATTGTGACCTTCCACGATCACCCTAGACCGTGGAAGCATCATGTGGCTTTCCACTGCTGCAACCCTGACAAAATAAATAAATCAATAAAATTTGAGTCAATAATTGTTACATAAAAAAATATTGAGATAAGCATAACAGTGTAATAAGCATGTTATCACATGGAAATATTCATAATATGCATGGAAAAAGCGAATGTCAACGGTGGAAATGGAATGTTAACAAAAAAATCGAAACATTTGGTTATTGTAGTCATGTTTAGTTACTATATTTAGCATTGACCCAATGAGGCATAGCATGTGACCTTCCACTGTTACCCTGGACCATGGAAGCCACATCTATTCAATTTAAGTTGTAATCAATCAACAACTCTTCACCTAGAAGTATTGTTTTTGTTGCACATACAAATATACGATGTTCATCGCATCCCTCAAATTCGCAATTCGGTTGCTTCGTTGATGTCACTGGCCCTGTACTATTTACAAAGCCAGCAACATTTTTGGATGCTTTTGGTCTCCCATCAATATACATAGTTGCCCCTTTATTTTTATTGTGTTCTGCTAGTTGTATATAATTTGCGATGACTCCGTATCTCCTCATGCTTTGAGTAATTGGACCAAGAAAAACTAGTTATTGTATATGTATAATGGTCCAACATACTCCATCAATTCAGTTACAGTGCCATAGCCGACCTTTATGCCATCCATGGAAAATAGCCCCAATCCATGTAAGGACGAAGGAGAAATGCGATACATCCTCCCATTGATGAAGAAATCTGTGTCCACTTGAGGTAGCTTATTAGGTACCCATTGTTGCACTAGATTTCTATACCTCAAGGGAAACTCAATGTCACATATGCTCTCAGCATCATAATTACATGACCCTCTGTTAGCAATAAAATATTGCATGCGTCTGCGAAATATTTTCCTTACCTTTTTAGATCTAGTTGATATAGAACCGGTAGATCTAGTACAACACATATCACTTCCAACCTCTCCTAGTATATCTTCACCATCACTCAAGGAAGATAGATCTGATAGATACCTATTTTGTGGTACCTACACTCGATAAAGCAAGAATATAAGCTACCAAGCGGATATAATTTAGCATGCAAATATATTTACTTGTAATGTTTTAATATCAAAAGTTTTTTCTTCCCAAAAAATTTACCAAAAGCTTATTTTCTCTCAAAGGTGTAATTTCTTTTAGAGTTATTTATATTTGAATTATTTTTAAGTATAAGACACGATTTGATTTGGTTTGGAATTTGTTCACAACACAAATATAGAAGTGTGTTTCTTGGGCCACTTGACTAGTTAATGCATGCAAAGAGGTACTATGTGGTTCCCCCTCATATAGATCATGTTGGGGATTCAATTTGGAACAGGCGGTGGTCATATAGCTTCATTCATGGATTCCACCGAAACTCGATGACTTTAGTCTAACACTCCCTCTTCCACTGTGGTTTGATATACAAGTTTCCTCTTGCAAGGTATTCCTTCTCTAACTATGTGCCTGATTTTTTTTAAATAGGATAACATTGTGAAATGTCACAAAATTTAGGCCAATTATAGGTAGTCTTGAAAATTAGTGACCTTTGGTGAACTAATTATTGTGGACATATATATCCTAGAGATGTTCATTAATGACAAAATAACTTTTGATGGGCATAGGAATGTATGATAAAGTTGGAAAAAGACTAAGTGGTGAAAAATTGTCCTAAAGCAGTAGTCTTATGAAAATGCCCACCATATTTCATAAGAAGGAGAAAATTCCTGCCATGGCCTGTCATCCCATAGTTAGTTGAAGTATCTATCCGACTAGGGCACCCGTTCTCAGAAAAACTCTTTGAGGAAGAAGATACATGCCTCCCAAAAGAAGTTATTTTTTGTCAAATTAGACAAGTTGCTCTAGGAGAATGCTTGCCATAATTTGTGGGTTGAAATAAATGCCCGCACCATATGGGCATCCTGTAGGTGGCTGTGTTGTATACCTGACCATGTTCTTAATTTGACTTGAAAGTACGTGAGGCAGAAATTATGGATCTGCCAAAACAAGGTCTTAAGCAACTTTTACATCATACTTCAGTAAAATGCCCGCAGAGGAGAGAGAATGTAGTTCCAGGGGATGAAACTGATCTTAATGGATTCATCTGGTTGTCCTCCATCCATTGGATGTCTTACACTTGAATTTTGATGAAAAGTTGAAATCACCTTTGAGACATAGGGTTTAAAGAAATTGACTAAGTGTCAAATCACAAGGTTGAAGAGGCATTTGGAAATGCCTGCCAAATCCTGTCTGAGTGATGATAAATTCATCAGAAGGTATATGCATGTTCTTTAATGAATTGGCTATCCATCCATGTTCTTATTTTTTCTTATGGTGACCACATGAGAAAAATATGAGCCTCCCAAAATAGGTAAAAACATTAGCTTGCATATCCAAAAATATGAAAAATTGACTGTGTTGAAAATAGGAGGTTGAGAGCCCACTTGGAAATGCACGCCAGAGTCAACTCTTTAACTGATAAATTCATCAGATGTTATGGGTCCATTCTTTTATGATCTGGGAATCCACTCATGATCTCAGTTTCCCTTTGGGTGTTCACATGTGTGAGATATGAGTCTGCCAAAATGCCTCCTGGCACATTAATGACTAGGGCCTCACAAAATTCACTAAGTGTTGAATTGAGCAGTTTGAAAGACCATTTTAAAGTGACTTCCAGAGACTGTGTTTGTTAGTAAGGTTAGGTGACATGGTCTTGTTCCTAGTTGAGGTGGATACCTATCCATACCCCCAGTTTGTTTAAAGATGGTCAAGATGTGAAAAATATAAGTTTTCCAAAAGTTAGAAAAGTATGCATGTACAGTCTTAGTGAAATAAAAGAGTAAGCTACAGGAAATTAATAAACAGAAATTTATAAAGGGAATTCTGCATATGTTGAGAAAGATTTTAGGATAGTATTTTGGAAGATATGATGTGATCGAAATTACACAACATATATTTAAGGAAGAAATGCTCGCAGAAGGTTTAATTAAGACACATGCATGCTACAATATTCTTGATAACCTTCGAACTCTTTAAGATATGCCAAACAGAGGCGACCACACTAACTACCATGGTATATGCCAAACAGAGGCAAAAAGATATAAGTGTCGTTGAAAAATAATACTTGTATCAAATGTGTCTTTAAATAAGAAAGAGGTATGAGGGTCAATTTACTGGAGTTAATTCAAATTATAGCCCATGACTCCCAGGAAACTATACATTGTTCCAAAATCCAAACCAGTAAATGGGAAAAGCTTGCAAAGTGTGTTGTAATTCAGGTAAAAGTGAGCATAAAAATAAAATAAAATGCTTATTTAAAGGATAAATAGGTCTTAGGCTGAATTGTATGCAATCATTATAATTGCAGCTCCTATGGCACTCTACAAAATGTTTTAGAACCATAGTAGAAAAAACTCACAAAAATTTGAAAAGTGTGCCATAATCCATGTAAAGCTGACAATCAAAGCAAAATTAAATGCGTCTTTAAAGGAGAAAGAGGTATCATGTTCAAGTTTCGACAGAATTAGTTCAAATTATAGCTCATAGAGGACTCTGTTCTAGACCATTAAATAGAATAAGATTACACAAGATTGCACTCTATAGAATGTTTCAGACATATAATAGAATTAAATAACAAAAGCTTGTAATTTGTGCCATAATCGAGGTAAAACTAATTATTAAAGCAAAATTAAATGCTTGGAAGAAACACATCTCAGTTTCAAAGTTTTGACAGAATGGTTGAACCAGTTCAGATTATAGCTCCTACAGGACTCTGCACACTGTTCCGGACCATTAAATAAAATAAAATTACAAAAGCTTGCAAATTGTGCCATAATTTAGAAAATTATAGAAGAGAACGACTGGCTTGCAATGCTCAACCCATATGTATTTTCCCCGAATTTAAGGAGGAGATTCAGACACTCCAATAATAGAAAACCCTTACTAGATCCACCGATAATAGAAGCGATGGTAGCACAACAAAAAAATTATTATTTCAATATGAATGTACCAAATCCATATTGGTTGAGGAATTTGACGTATTTTTCCCAAATTCCTATGCTTCTAGGGTTAATGGGCTTACAGAATTGATTGGGCCCTTTTTTATCCTCTGGACTTCAGCCAAATTGCCTCCCCTGGGAACACCGGTATCCTCTGGACTGCGGTCGGATTGTTTTGTTATCCTCTGGATTGCGGTCGGATTTCCTCCACTGCGAACATCGGTATCCTCTGGACTGGTATCCCCTACTCCTCGATTTACCACTGCTCTTCTCATCAAATTACCAGTGCTTTGGATGCTGCTAATGAACTAGTGCATGGGAGTGAACTTGTTTGTTGTTGTTTTTCTAATGAGCTAGTGCGCGGGTGTTTTTGAATTCTACGTTTTTTTTTTGGTTTTTTGCATATTTTATATTTTGTGTTTTGTTTTGTTTTTTATTTTGCATATTTAACTTTTGTTTAGTTTATTTTGGGTTTTTTTATTTGCATATTTTATATTTTGTTGCATTTTAAATTAATTATAGTTAAACAACTCTATGTTTTTAATTTACTGTAGTTTAATTTAATTTAATTTAATTTAACTAGGATTTTGTCATAATTTTTATTGGTTGCATTGCTTATAGTGAGATCCTATACATAAGTCCCTTCAAGGACGAACACAACGATGATGATGATGATGATCATGATGACGATGAAGATGATGAAGATGATGAAGATGATGGTGATGACGAAAAATAATGACGATGGTCATCATCATCCTTGTCATTGTCATCACCATCGTCTAATTCTTCGTCTTCATCAATATCATCATCATCATCTTCATAATCATCATCATCATCGTCGCCATCATCGTCATCATCATCATCATCTTCCTTATCATCATCATCATAAAATTATCTTCATCATCAAACTCTTCGTTATCACCTTCATCATCATCATATTCGTCGTCATCATCATTAGCATCTTCATCTTCATCGTCATATTCATCATTAACATCACCATCATCCAATTCATCAGCATCTCCATTATCATTATCATCATCTTCATAATCATCATCATCATCATCATCATTTTCATTATCATCGTCATCATCTTCATCATCATCATCATATTCGTCATCATCATCATCATCATCATCATCTTCATCATCGCAATTTTATGGGGATCTCAGTGAATGAAGACGTCTACATGATAGGGGAGAAGCCAGTTGAGTGAAAAATTAAGGATTGCTCCTAACACCCATTCCAAGGAATAATCTGACAATTCAATATGATCCGAGGAAGTAGTAAAAAAAAATACAACTTATTGGGCCCTTTGAAGCTTCTTATTCTTAGATTTATGCACATGAAGAATCAAGACTTATGGACCTAGTCCGGTGTCTTAAAAGAGGAAGATCCAAAATGAGTTGTTTGGTAGTTCCATAAAGTGTATCCTTTATAGGAGTGAATAATCACTCATAACCATTCTATTATAATGTTGGCGAAGCTTAGAACAATTTAGTGAATACCAAGGTAAATATCTTGTCATCACATCTTCATCATCATCTTCATCTTCATTAGCATATTCATCATCATCACCATCACCATCATGATCATCTTCAAATTCATCATCATCATCATCATCATCATCCTCATCCTAATCATCATCAGGATAATCATGATCATCATCTTCATCATCCTCATCCTAGTCATCATCATCATCGTCATCATCCTCATCCTCCTCATCATCGCCCTCATCCTCGCCCTCATCATCATCATCATCATTGTTGTCGTCGTCATCGCCACCACCATCGTTGATCATCTTCATCATCATCATCATCGCCATATCCCTCTTCCTAATCAACATCTTCATCATTGTCATCATCATCATTTTCATCATCTCCCTCATCATAATCTTTATCATGTTCATCATATTCATCACCACCACCACCATCATCATCATATTCATCATCATCATCATCATCACCATCAACATCTTCATCATCATCATCATCATCATCATCATCATCCTCGTCATCCTCATCCTCGTCCTCATGATCATCATCATCATCATCTTCATCATCTTCATCATTTTCATCATCATCATCCTCATCCTAGTCATCATCATCATCATCATCCTCATCGTTGTCATCATCATCATCGTCATCATCATCATCATGATCATCATGACCATCATGATCATCATCATCATCATCGTCGTCGTCATCATTATCGTCATCGTCATCGTCGTCATCATCATCATCATCATCATCGTCGTCGTCGTCGTCGTCGTCGTCATTGTGATCATCATCGTCGTCGTCATTCTCGTCGTCATCTCCCTCTTCCTAACCAACATCTTCATCATCATCATCATCTCCCTCATCATCATGTTCATCATCTTCATCACCACCACCACCATCATCATCATATTCATCATCATCATTGAATGTTGATTTATGTTCATCTATGTCTCCTTCCCAAAGGTTTGAAAATGATCTTATTTGAGGAATTTTGGGGGAGTGCCCTTCAGGTTAACTGGTGAGTAGGTTTTGCCACCATGGAGTCGTCGGATGGAGAGCAAGTTTTGATCTACGGTGATAGGTATTTCTGTATATTGAAACATTCAGTAGCGGAATAAGGGTAAAGTGTGTTAAACTTCAATGGTTCAGATTCAGGATGGTGAAGATCGACGACGGAAAGCGATTCCATGGAGCGGAGATGTGAGGAAGGATTTATGTTTGAGGTTTGTGGAGTTTGTTAAATGGGTGTAATGTTGGAGGGTCGAGATCGGCACAAGGTGAGATCAACGACCCTAAATCATTTCGCATAGTGAACCTTCTCGGAGGGAGAAACTTTTTCAAATCACGAAAAGGGTTAAGCAGAGAGAAAATTAGGTGGTTTAGATGAAGGTGGAGATAGATCTGCGGTCTCAAACAATTCCTTGGATTGAACTAGCGCAGAGAAAGTTATGAATTCGATCCGCAGAAAGTGGTAGGGGCTACAAAGATCTACGGTCGGAACAAGATGTTCGGTAGATCAATGGGTGAGAAGCATTCCGCGATCAGAAGTTGCTCACTTAATCAGATGAAAAAGGGTTAGCAGAATGTTAAAGTTCTGAAGGCTGAGCGGTCCCGATGAAGGTAGTTTAGAGATCGACGATTGATATTGATCTCCAAAAATCAAGCTGTACAGGTTGATAGTGTTGAGTTTTTGGGTATGAAGATTTGGTGTATTGAGGGCTTAGCTCGCAAAGATGAACAGATCTACGGTACTGAGTGCATGGAGAAACATGAGGGTTATGCAACATAAAAACTATACAAAAATCGAAGTGGAGAAGACGCCCTCACGTAGGATCTGCCTTCCTGACAGTTAATTGATTTCCCCGATGCCATTTGTGATACACCCATCAGATAAATCATCCCCGCGGCAGCGCCATCTCACCCAAAACTAGATACCCGTTGTATGGCTGGCTTGTATAATTAGAAAGATATCATGAAAATATAAGAAGTAGAACAATGAATCTAATCACCACATGTAGTAGGGGAAGCACAACGAAAGAATGGTTCTGGTATCGTCGCCACATGAGCGAAATGGTCATCACAGGAGGGAAAGGGCCAAAACACGTCCAGTCCATATGCCCTAAAGCATATGGTCGACTAGGCTACTCGACGATGAAATGTGCGAATATGCTGATGGGTCATCCCCTTGTCCAGTTTTCCAATCCTATATAAACACCACCTTTCAGAGCCATTAAGGTGCATAGGATGAGCTAATGTAGAAGAAAACTCACAATATCATTCTTCCAAGAGGTTCTGAGGATTCTGATATGTTTGCAATGGCAATCTGGTTCGAGAAGCTTGTTAGTCTGGGTGTGTTGTTGGTTGGTGAGTTTGATTCCAAGCTCATCTATCACCCTAGTTTTTCACACCAAGGAAGCACCAAACATCGAGGAGCATACGTCATACACCACTTTCAGAGATGCACCTGTTTTTTGTGGGAGCGAATTCTCCTATTAGCGAGCATCAAGGGCCCAAGGTCTTCATCATAGCTTTCATGCACCCCATTCGCCAACCTTTTTTGAGGTGGTGAGGAGTACTTGAATGAAAAGACACTGTAGAAGCTTATTTCTGCCAGAAGCAAGGGGGAAGCTGTGAAGAAATCTGAGCACGGAAAGGATATACATACTTATGTTGCAAGAAACTTATGTTGCAATAAGCATTTCTAGTGATCTTGCCGTACTGAAAATTTATTCCATTGTGCTAACATTTATGTTACCAAATTTTGGAAATGTAACAAATGATGGAAGGCATATTAAATATTTAATTTTTGTTTTCAGTAATAAAATTACGGTTGTTTTCTGTGTTTTATTATATTTTGTAAATTTCTTTATTTTTTAGGCCAGCTCTATAGGAATTACAGCTTTGGGTTATTTGCTGAAATTTGGTTGCATGAGTAGAATTGTATGACATTGTTCCAGAATTCGAATTTCAGTTTCATTAGATAAAGAAACTTACATAAATAAAACAATACATAGCATCAAAATTCTCATAAAGAACTTGAGAGTTCTCAATCCATCATCCCCATAATATCCCTATAATATCACCAGTTCCAAGAAAACAACTAGGATCTACCTATGTCACCAAATCTATTGACATCTCATATCCACTAATCACTATCACTCTTTTAATTTCTTACAAATTCAAATATATATGCCTACAATACACAAGTTAAGTTTTCAATTTTGATATTGTTAACTTTCTAGCCTGTTAAATTACCATTCACATTAAATGCATAAAAAACATATACAATATTGCCGAGAAATACACACACACGTATATAAATTTATGTATTAAATCTGGAAATGTATTTACATACACAACATATATAAATAATGTTATTCCATAGTTGTAGGCTGCTTGGGAGGTTTAGGCAGCAAGTCCTCCTTTTCTAGAGAAGATAAATTTGTACATTCTAGTCTCTTGGTTTGTCTAGAAGCTTCTGGTTCTTCAGAAGCTTCAGCAGGTGCATGTTCTGATTTTCATTCTAATTCTTTCACTTTTGTTGCACATTTGTGAAAACTTTCTATCAATCTATCGTTATCTTGGATGTACTTCTTCATCAATTCCACATTCTTCTTATTTTTCTCTTCGTGTTCCTTTTCCTTTTGCTGAAGATGATCATTTGCATGTTTCAACTCAGACGGAACTTGGGTCAAATTTTTCCTGAGCTGCTCTGTCTCTGTCTCCAACTCTTTTTCCCTCAATTCTGTATTGTCTAGAGTATACACAATTTCTACTTGTTGAACCATGTTGTTCTTCTGCAGTGTGGCAATTTGGGATTTCAGATCTTCTATCTCAGACTTACATCCCAAATGTTGTGATTCTCTATCCTCCAGTATTTTCAATATGAGCTCTTTAATTTCATTATCCCTCTTGGCTATCTTGTTTTCCATTGTTTCTTTTATGGTTGACCACGCAGAGAGATCAAATCCAGCATTTATTGTTGCACTAGCATCCATCAAGGACTTCTCTCGAATTCTTAAGAATACACGCTAGCTTTATAACCCCTTTTTGACTTGTGCATGAGCTCGTATTGCATTAAAAGCTACGTCTAGTGCCTTCTCTCTATTTTGCAGGGAAGTCTCATACCTTATTAAATCCTGTTGGTGTGCTGGCATATCATAAATTTCACCAGAAATCAGATACCTACGCTATCCCTTATCAATTTCAGATTCTTTTAACTTTTCAACTCCTCTAGTCTGTAGTTCTGCAATAATCTTTTCAAGTTCAACTATTTTCCCTTTCAACTCTTAATCTTTCTTAGCAATTATGTTTTTCATGTTTTCCTCTTTTCTAATATATTTATTTATCTCAAGTTGATGTTTATTGTACTCTTCAACAAGGCTATTTTTAAATTCATCCTTCATTATTTCAATTATTCTATTTAACTTACTGACTTCAGCAGTAAGTATTGCTTCCTGGCCGATAACAGTCCTTAGAGGAGGAATGTCCAACACCTCCGGTCGATGTTTTAGCTCATATTCTAGTCTCTTTATGGTTTCTTCATCTTTCTTCTGAAAAACCATATATTCTTCTCTGCATTTCTCATTTTCCTTTCTAAATTAATTCTGAATTTTCTCTAGTTCCTTATTCAAAGACTAAAGAACAGATTCCTTGCCTGCTATTATCCTTCTCGAATTGTCCATAGTCTTCACAAGGGATCCTTGTAATATTGCAATTTCCTATAAACATGGAAAGTTTTTAGGAGGATTCAAAAAATGGAATTTGGCAACTTTTTTTTTTGGAAAAAAGAACTGAAAAATAGCATTGAAAAATGCCTCCTACCTTAAAGAGGTCCACCATTTGCAAATTTTTAATAGAATATTCCTGCATAGTATCCACGTGTTCTATTTCTAACCTTGCAATTACCTGTAAATAGTGAAAATTTTAACAAGTCTTCAAAAAAAGGAATTTGATAACTGTTTATTTTTTAAAAATAGCATTGAAAAATAGTGCCTACCTTTAAGATATCCTGAATTTGCATATGCTTAATCATACAAAGTTCTACGTTGTGTACTACGGTAAGATACCAATAGGAAAAGTTTTTTCTATGAAATTCATCTTCTTCTTTGAAATGCAACATTTTATCGAACAGTAGATTAAAAACAATTTTACCATCAAAAAATATTTTGGAGAGGAAGTTTTCTCAACTCCGAACTATGGAGGTGTATATATAACAAGTGGCATTTCTGCATGAGCATAAATATCATAATCACTATGCTCCTCCTGTTCATTAAACTCAACATCATGCATCTTGTTTACATTTATTTCTATGCCTTCATGTAGTCTAGCCAGAATTGAGGCAACATCAAATTCTTCAGGGTCACTTCCCAAACCTTCCATACATTACTCAAAATTCTCTTCAGGGACTTGTACATTGTCCTTTGGAGATTGTTGAGGAACTTCCTGGTTAATTTTGTCCAGTTTCGGCCTCTTAATGTATGTATTTTTAAATCTGCTTCCTTCTACGGTGCTGGGTCGATATAAGTCAATAATTTTTTGTAGTGTGCTAGGGGAACTAAACTTCACTCTCTTCATTTTTATCTCCTGGAATATTCATACAAATTCATACAATCACCTGAAATATCTTGCTTGTGCTGATTCATAATTGTCCTAAGTACAATTTGAATTAAGGTTTTGTACAGTCCTGGTGGAACATCTTGCATATTTAAACCATTCTGGGAAACCTTAATCATTTTTCCACATATTTTGTTTTCCATCTCACCCTTTTCTACTTTTAGGGTTTTCTTGGTGGTCAACATTACTCCCCCCCTATGTGGAATTTTTGCTGCACTTGACAACAAATCAGGGTCTAGACAAAATATCCTCCCCAAAATAATCAATTCCTTGGACTCATCATCATAAATAGAAATGGCATTATCTATCTCTTCATTGTTGAAATTGAACTAACCAAAAATAAAACGATGCACTCCTGCTCTGACCAGGACATTTAGCATATCTTCTGGCCAGTTGGTCTTGTCACTCCATGCCTCAGCGCTCTCTCTGAATTTTCTGACAGTGAACCTCTCAGCAACTTCAGACCCCCCTGTTTCAGTTGACGGCATGGAATATGAGGATGCTATTTCCATTTTTCAAGATGATGGAAAGCTCAGAAAGGAAGAAGGGGATGCACACGAATGCACGCACAGGATACCAACACGCTGACTTTTCCAAACTAAAATAAAAATTACAAATGTTTTCAGATGTTTCCAAACTATAATAAAAGTTACAAATGTGTTCTAACTTTTGCAAACTATAATAAAAATTACAAATGTGTTCTGACTTTTCCAAACTATAATAAAAATTACAAATGTGTTCTGACTTTTCCAAACTATAATAAAAATTACAAATGTGTTTCAAGTCAACTATACACAACTTACATATTCAATTTCAACATAGTTAACTTTCTAGCATGTTAAGTATACTTATTGAAAATAAGAAAGTAAGAGTAAATAATAGAGTAAAAATTTGGCATTCTAACTATTCTGGAAAAATAAGTGTAATTGAGTGAGTAATATAATAGTAGAGTAATATTCTTCTCTACATGTTTTAATGTACTCTCAAACCAAACCCTCCTATTAAATGTTTATAGTAAATGTTTTTTGAAATTGGATGGCTAGATATATTTAGAAGACTATCCTTGTATTAATTTTATATAACCTAACCTCGTATGCTCGCAGTCGACCTATGAAAGGTGCAATTTTAACCTTTTTTGACTGTTATGGACACTTCGTGTAAAATGCAAGCCATAAGCATAAAAATGCAAGCTAGGAATTCATAGCAGTTAAATTGAACATGAATGACTAAAATTCCAAGTATCTTGGCCAAATTAAAAAAAAAATGACTGAAATTCTAAATTTCGTAAAAAAGAGTGTGTAAATATTAAAAAATGGGCTTAGGAAAATGCACGCCACAGTCCGTACAATTGTCATAAGTTGAAACTAACACCATGGGGTTGAAGATATATATATTTTTGACAAAATCCTCTTTCCATTTTTTAAAATTATGTTTCATTTGTCCAGAGTTAAATTGACAAAATGACAACTTTTGTGTTTTCACCCCAGTTCTACCCAGATCACAAAAATGCCCGCCCAGCCCTAAGTATTGGGTATTTTTGAGTGATTTTAGTTGGAAACGGTATGTTTTACTATTTTCCACATTATTATACATTTAATTTTTCAATTTTGGTTCAGAAAGTTCCTGTTGTGCAAAAACACTACATGGATGTCTTATATTTATGAAATATCCACCTACATTAATAAAAATGCAAGCCAAACCCTCCTATTAAATGTTTATAGTAAATGGCTTTGGAAATTGGATGGCTAGATATATTTAGAAGACTATCCTTGTGTCAATTTTATATAACCTAAACTTGTATGTTCACAATCAACCTATGAAAGGTGCAATTTTAACATTTTTTTACTGTTATGGACACTTGGTGTAAAATGCAAGCCATACGCATAAAAATGCAAGCCAGGAATGGATAGCAGTCAACTTGAACATGAATGACTAAAATTACAAGTATCTTAGACAAATTCAAAACTAATGACTGAAATTATAAGTTGTTACGTAAAAAACAGTGTGTAAATATTCAAAACTGGGCTTAGGAAAATGCACGCCACAGTCCATACAATTGTCATAAGTTAAGAATAACACCATGGGGTTGAAGCTAGATATATTTACATTTATTAATAAAATTTTATATTGTTAGTTGTAATCTATATGGTGAATTCTACTATTTAATGAATATTAATTATGTATTTGTTCCATTCAATTATGTCTGGTATATTATTGTTCTGTTATAATTGGTATTTCTTTTCAAATAATTTTTTCATTATATATGAAATTTGTAAGTTTGAAATGATAATATACATTTCCTAGCATGTGGGTTATTGTGAAGATGCTTTTATACTGTCTTCAAACTGTCCAAAAAACCTCTTATTATAGCCTTCTAGATATGGTTGGATTCACCATACAACACTCTAGAGATCCACACTTTAAGAATATTTTTATCATCATCCTATGAGCTGTGACAGGCATTTCCGTAAGGCAAGTTATGCAGATTTTACAAATAATTCCATACTTGGAAAACTTTTTATCTTCTCTTAGGCTTGGTCTAATTTCCCTAAACCACATTTTCCAGGCTACTTGGACCAATATTCCCAAACTTAGACAATTTCCTGATTTTAACTAATTTGCCGTATTTCTCCAGAACAATTCCATAATGCAACAATGATTTCAAATTCATTTCACATCATCATCTATGCCATGCCATGCCATGCGGGCATCATCCTTAGTGTGGGCATCAACCTTAATGCGTGCATCACTTATCCCCTTTAAAACACTTAGCCATTTTTCTTTTTCTTTAGTATGCAAATTAACATGTTTCTTCTATTTTCGCAGGTTGATATTTTCCTTATCTGACCACCATTAGAAAAACCAAGAGCATGGATAGATATCCATTTCAACAATGAACACGACCATAGCATATGATTAATTTTATCATCAAAGGAACACCCCCTTTCGGTCATTTCGAAGTGGTCTCTCAAACTTTTTGTCTAACACTTGAGCAGTTCTCTTCAAACCCTAGGTCACCAAGCTAATTTCATTTTTCCTCCAAATTTGGCAAGTGATATTCCCAATGGGTATAGTTCAACAAGGTGAGTCCAGAAAAACCACTTTAATCTTCTGTAGCTTCTTTCTCTCTCTTAGGTGGACATTTTTCTGGAGCAATGAAAATATGAATGAGAGGCACTTTTGGAAGATTGATATATTCTTCCTGAAAGATTTTTGGTCAGGATAATTATATGGTTGGATGCACCATACAAGTTTCTATAGATCTAAACTCTCATAATATTTTTATCATCAACCCATGAGCTGTGGAGAGCATTTCCCTAAGGCCTGTTAGCCATATTTTACCAATAATTCATACTTGGACAATTTTTGATCTTCTCCTAGGCTTGGTCTAATTTCCCTAAACCATAGTTTTGACAAGTCCATAAATTCTTCTTCAGTGTCTCTTTGGACAAACTGAGACCATGGTTGAGTAGAAAAAACAACAGCCTACAATATCCCCATGTGGTGCGGGTATTTTCTTCAACAAACCATTTGTGGTGGGCATCCTCTTAAGGCTACTTGGACCAATATTCCCTCACTTGGCCAATTTCCTGATTTTCACTGATTTGTCGTATTTCTCCAGAACGATGTCATAATGCAACAATGATTTCAAATTCATGCCACCTATTCATCTATTCCATGCCATGCCATGCGGGCATCATCCTTAGTGTGGGCATCAACCTTAATGCGGGCATCACTTAGCCATTTTTTCTATCTTTAGTGTGCAAAATAATATTTTTCTTCTATTTTGCGAGGTTTATATTTTCCTTATCTGGTCACCATAAGAAAAACCAAGAGCATGGCTAGATATCCATTTCAACAATGAACAAGACCATATCATCTGATGTTTTTTCATCATCAATGGAACACCCCCATGCGAGCATTTCCAAGTGGTCTCTCAAACTCTTTGTCTAACACTTAACCAGTTCTCTTCAAACCCTAGGTCACCAAGGTCATTTCATTTTTCCTTCACACTTGGAAAGTGAGATTCCCAATGGGTAGAGGCCAACAAGGTGAATCCATCATGACCACTTTCATCTTCTGGAGCTTCTTTCTCTCTCCTCGACGGGCATTTTTCTGGAGCAGTGCAAATATGGCTGAGAGGCACTTTTGGCAGATTGATATCTTCGTATTGAAAGAATTTTTGGTCAGGATAATTATATGGTTGGATGCACCATACAAGTTTCTAGAGATGTACACTCTCATAACATTTTTATCATCAACCCATGAGCTGTGGCGGCCATTCCCCTAAGGCCTATTAGGCATATTTTACCAATAATTCATACGGACAATTTTTTATCTTCTCTTAGGCTTGGTCTAATTTCCCTAAACCACAGTTTTCGCAGGTCCATAAATTCTTCTTCAATGTCTCTTTGGACAAACTAAGACCATGGTTGAGTAGACAAAATAATAGCTTACAATATCCCCATGTGGTGCAGGTATTTTCTTCAACAAACCATTTGTGGCGGGCATCCCCTTAAGGCTACTTGGACCAATATTCCCACACTTGGCCAGTTTCCTGATTTTCACTAATTTGCCGTATTTTTCCAGAACGATGTCATAATGCAACAATGATTTAAAATTCATGCCACATAGTCATCTATTCCATGCCATGCCATGTGAGCATCATCCTTAGTATGGGTATCAACCTTAATGCGGGCATCACTTAGCCCCTTTACAACACTTAGCCATTTTTTCTATATTTAGTGTGCAAAATAAGATTTTTCTTCTATTTTGCGAGGTTGATATTTTCCTTATCTGCTCACCATAATAATAAAAAAAGAGCATGGATAGATATCCATTTCAACAATGAACAAGACCATATCATCTGATGATTTTTATCATCAATGGAACACCCTCTTACGAGCATTTCCAAGTGGTCTCTCAAACTCTTTGTCTAACACTTAACTAGTTCTCTCCAAACCCTAGGTCACCAAGGTCATTTCATTTTTCCTTCACACTTGGAAAGTGAGATTCCCAATGGGTAGAGGCCAACAAGGTGAGTCCATCATGACCACTTTCATCTTCTTGAGATTCTTTCTCTCTCCTCGGTGGGCATTTTTCTGGAGCAGTGCAAATATGGCTGAGAGGCACTTTTGGCAGATTGATATCTTCATACTGAAAGAATTTTTGGTCAGGATAATTATATGGTTGGATGCACCATACAAGTTTCTAGAGATCTACACTCTCATAATATTTTTATCATCAACCCATGAGCTGTGGTGGGCATTTCCCTAAGGCCTGTTAGGCATATTTTACCAATAATTCATACTAGGACAATTTTTAATCTTCTCCTAGGCTTGGTCTAATTTCCCTAAACCACAATTTTGGCAGGTCCATAAATTCTTCTTCAGTGTCTCTTTGGAAAAACCGAGACCATGGTTGAGTATACAAAACAACACCGTACAATATCCCCATGTGGTGCGGGTATTTTCTTCAACAAACCATTTGTGGCAGGCATCCTCTTAAGGCTAGGCTTGGACCAATATTCCCACACTTGGCCAATTTCTTGATTTTCACTAATTTGTCGTATTTCTCTAGAACGATGTCATAATGCAACAATGATTTCAACGTCATGCCACATAGTCATCTATTCCATGCCATGCCATGTGGGCATCATCCTTAGTGCAGGCATCAACCTTAATGTGGGCATCACTTAGCCCCTTTACAACACTTAGCCATTTTTTCTATCTTTAGTGTGCAAAATAAGATTTTTGTTCTATTTTTCGAGGTTGATATTTTCCTTATTTGGTCACCATAAGAAAAACCAAGAGCATGGATAGATATCCATTTCAACAATGAACAAGACCATATCATCTGATGATTTTTATCATCAATGGAACACCCCCTTGCGAGCATTTCCAAGTGGTCTCTCAAACTCTTTGTCTAACACTTAACCAGTTCTCTTCAAACCCTAGGTCACCAAGGTCATTTGATTTTTCCTTCACACTTGGAAAGTGATATTCCCAATGGGCAGAGGCCAACAAGGTGAATCCATCATGACCACTTTCATCTTCTAGATCTTCTTTCTCTCTCCTCGATGAGCATTTTTCTAGAGCAGTGCAAATATGGCTGAGAAGCACTTTTGGCAGATTGATATCTTCATACTGAAAGAATTTTTGGTCAGGACAATTATATGGTTGTATGCACCATATAAGTTTCTAGAGATGTACACTCTCATAATATTTTTATCATTAACCCATGAGATGTGGAGGGCATTTCCCTAAGGCCCGTTAGGCATATTTTACCAATAATTCATATGGACAATTTTTTATCTTCTCCTAGGCTTGGTCTAATTTCCCTAAACCATAGTTTTGGTAGGTCCATAAATTCTTATTCAGTGTCTCTTTGGACAAACTGAGACCATGGTTGAGTAGAAAAAACAACATCCTACAATATCCCCATGTGGTGCGGGTATTTTCTTCAACAAACCATTTGTGGCGGGCATCCTCTTAAGGCTACTTGGACCAATATTCCCACACTTGGCCAATTTCCTGATTTTCACTAATTTGCCATATTTCTCTAGAACGATGTCATAATTCAACAATGATTTCAAATTCATGCCACATAGTCATATATTCCATGCCATGCCATGCGGGCATCATCCTTAGTGCGGGAATCACTTATCCCCTTTACAACATAGCCATTTTTTATGTCTTTAGTGTGCAAAATAAGATTTTTCTTCTATTTTGCGAGGTTTATATTTTCCTTATCTAGTCACCATAATAAAAACCAAGAGCATGGATAGATATCCATTTCAACAATGAAAAATACCATATCATCGAATGATTTTTATCATCAATGGAACACCCCCTTGCTAGCATTTCCAAGTGGTCTCTCAAACTCTTTGTCTAACACTTAACCAGTTCTCTTCAAACCCTAGGTCACCAAGGTCATTTCATTTTTCCTTCACACTTGGAAAGTGAGATTCCCAATGGGTAGAGGTCAACAAGGTGAGTCCATCATGACCACTTTCATCTTCTTGAGCTTCTTTCTCTCTCGTCGGTGGGCATTTTTCTGGAGCAATGCAAATATGGCTGAGAGGCACTTTTGGCAGATTGATATCTTCATACTAAAGAAATTTTGGTCAGGATATTTTTATATGGTTGGATGCACCATACAAGAATCCAGAGATCTGCACTCTCATAATATTTTTATCATCATCCTATGAGTTGTGGCGGGCATTTTCCAAAGGCCAGTTAGGCAGATTTTACCAATAATTCCATACTCAGACAATTTTTTATCTTCCCCTAGGCTTGGTCTAATTTCCCTAACAACAATTTTTGTAGTTTTTGCATGTTTTTGCAGGTCTAATTTCCCTAAACCACAATTTTTTCATGTTGGGCGTGCATTTGAGTAAAGAAATCCAAAATTGACTTGCTTCAGTAAAATCCACGCACATGCCTGATTTCATTTTCCCATACCTCAACCTATCATACACGTGTTGAATGTATTGAGTGTAAAATATGTCATATAATTGTCTAAACCTATAAATGGTATTTTTTGCTTTTCCCTTTCCTGTCATATTCTGAACTTTCAATCGACTGTCAAATACGTCACTTAACAAACCATCAAATTCTATGATTCGATGAACCTGAATCGAGTCGGATTCTGATGACATTGAGAATGATTGCATCACCAAGATGTTAACTCAGCAGTTCATCATGATTAACCTTTTTTTCCCACCTTTCAATTATTCCAAGGGCCAACACAGTACACATATCCATATTTGGCCTGACCCCATGTATTCCTTCCTAGCAACTGCAGTCAATTACCAATCATGTTGCTTCTTATGTAAGATTGATAAATAGGGGTCGCTATTATCAGTAGGCTATGCAGTATTCAATCCATTCTCTACGTTCATTAATTTTTGTCCAATATGGCCGCAGATGTGCGCAAATCTGAGTTCATTGATAGTATGAGTGAAATGGGTAGAATTGGAAAGAATTGGAGACAGTCTCATCTGAGTTCAATGGCTTTCAGTGGCAGTTCCATTCCATCTTATTGTTTTTATGTTCGTTTGACATTCCTTTTCCATCACTCAATGAAGTCTTTCCTTCCCTGAGTCAGCACCCTGTCCCTCTTCAACAACCCAAGCATTCCCTCTCGGTGGCAAAGCAGGAATGATTTCTTCAATTCCAGCTTTTAATTTGTCCACATCAAATGGGTATTGCATGTTGTTTTCCACCGAGCCATATTTGTCAGTGGAATTTATCTCTTTCTTACCATTTTATTCTTTCATTGGTATTTCCATTTTCTCCTTGGATACCTCTCATGCACTTTTCATCTCTATTAGAATTTTTCTCTACTCGCATCTCCCATCCAGATAACTGGAATGCAACTTCCTCTTCTACTCCCTTTCTACCCCAGGTGTTGAAACATGTCCACTTCAGCCCTGTTTTCCCCTTGTGTTGCACTGTCGTGTTTTCCTTATTCCATAGTAGTTGGTATCTTCGTTTAAAGCCAGGAAAGTATAGCATAGGATGGGTTGGCTCGTGGGTGAATCCACATTTCAGTTTCACTCAAATGAAATCCACTTGTAACATGGTCAATCCTACCCTTGAGGTCTATAAATAGAATTTAATAGGTAGTAGGGATAGTTATTATTGAAGGAGTTGTTTGATGTTACTGATTCAACTATAAACTATCCCTATGCTCTGTAATGAGAGCATAATAAGATAAATAATGGTCTTGGGACCATTTTAAAACTTTCTTGAGTATCAATCATGTTATATTTTTGCATTATCTCTATTTTTTTCCTCGGAATGTATTACATATGTTATATTCTCATTTATTAATTTCTGCAAGGAACGGTGATGATTTATATTATAATAAAAAAGAAACAGACCATACAAACTTGCAAAGCCATGAGATTGGTTTCCAAACTATGATGCTCGTCAACAAGAAACCAACATTTACAGTTGTTCTGTTCTCATTTCAAATGTTGGATGCATTCTTATTTCACAATAGAAGTTTAATTTATGTCTGAAATTAAAACTATACTTGTCTAATTAGGTTTTTGTATGCAAACTTCCAAATTTCATACCTACAATGTACTTTGATTGGAATTGGTGTGCATATTTAGTTCTAGCCATGAAAAATACTATCAATTGTTGTTTTGGATGACTTGTATTTTACTTTATATCTTACAATTTACAAAAATGAGTACAAGAGTTTGTAGAAAAGGTTGGTATGTCTATGTTATAGTGCAATTTATTCAATATAGCATGAAATGATGATCTGTCAATTCATTTGTAGAATATATTTCAAGAATATTTCATATGCCAATTCATTTGTAGAATATATTTCAAGAATATTTCATACGTCAATTCATTTGTAGAATATATTACGAAGAATATATTTCATCATTTGTACTTTCATACACACTTCTCGGTATGGGTTGAACATTAAACTCTCTTAGACATAGGAAAAATGCACATATGGATTACACATTACACTTGTATTACACATTAGAAACACATTAACTATATCAAAATATATGCATTGCCAAGAAATACTGACAATTTATATTACAACAATATTAGTATGTACATAGACATCAAATGTACACCATATTATTTTAGAAATCTAGTCTGCTTGGAAGTTGGGAGGTTTTTGCAATTCCTCCTTTTTAGAGTAAGAAAATTCGCTATAGCTTCTCTTGCATTTTCTAGAACCCTCTAGTTCTACAGAAGCTTCATCGGCCATATGTTTTAATTGTTTTTCTTGCTCTTTCACTTTGTTTGCAAGATTTATCACTTTTGTATGCAATCTATATTTTTCTTCTAGGCATTTCTTCAACATCTCTACATTATTATTTTTCTGATTTGAGTGATGATCTTCCTTTCTTTTAAGATCGTCATCTGTCCACTTCAGGTCATATTGAACTGCACTTAATTTTCTCTTGACCTATTGTACCTCCTTCTCGAGCTCTTGTGCCTTCAAATTGCTATCAGATGGAGTATACAAATCTTGTATCTCACTATCACATCCCGAATGTAGTGCTTTTCTCCAATAGTTTTTGGTGAAGGTCTCTAATTTTGGCCTCCTTCTCCTCTATCTTCTTCTTCAATGTTGGATCTGATGAGCCAAATGTAAACTCTACAACATTAATTGCTGAAGCGGCTTCATTCAAGGTCTTCTCTCGTTGTTGCAAGGACTTCTGAAACTGGAGTAAGCTCTCCATAGTTACATCACCTAGTTTTGTACTGCCAAAAAGTTTTGGTGTGATGGCATTTTTAACCTCCACTTTGGATTCTTTTGTTGTGCTGACCTTTTTACCCTTGACTGTTTATTCTTGTGGTGTGTAGACCTGTTTACCCTTGATTGTTGATTCTTCTGGTGTGTAGACTTGTTTACGCTTGATTGTTGATTTTTTTGGTGTGCAGACCTGTTTACCCTTGACTATTGATTCTTATGGTGTGCAGACCTATTTACCCTTGACTGTTGATTCTTTTGGTGTGCAGACTTGTTTACCTTTGACTGTTGATTTTTTTTCTCTTCCAGAACTTTTAGCCTCGAGAGTTGCTGAAATCCTTTCAATTCTCTTTTTTTGTAGCAACTCATTTTTGTTTTTAATTATTTTATTCAATTTTTCCAATCTTCCTTCATATTCTGCAGTCTCATTTTGTTGTTTAATGACCATTTCTCTTAATGCCCTTTGAAAATCAACCTTCAAACCTGCAATAAATATTTCTTTCTGCTTCAATTCTTGCTGAAGTTATACTTCCTTACCAAATACAATTTTCAATGGTGGCATGTTCAAAACTTCAGGCCTGTTTTTCAGCTCATTTTCAAGTCTCCCTATAGTTTCCTCATCTTTTTTATTTTGAGCCTGATACATGTCCTTCAGTCTGTCAAGGTCAAAAATCGATTATGCTAGAACTACGGTAAATTTAGGACATTGATCCTGTTGCAGCTGCAACCTTTTTCCCAATTTTTTTAAAATTTTGGACCCTCTTGATCTTATCTAGCCTAGGTTTGTTCGATTTCTTTAAATCTGTCCTAGAAGTCCAGTTTTTCTGCTTTTAAAAAAAATTGATATTTGGGAAGTCAAAGGATTGGTTGACTGTTTTTCCTTCGTTTCGGGATTTGAATGATCTAAAACTGCCCTTTGTCTAGCTAATGCATAAAGACTGTGGAGTTTTGTTTTATTGTTCGGAGCTTAACATTCTGATTTTTCGATGATTTTTATTGCTGTCAGGAGTCTATTGAAGAATGAGCAGGGGCATTAGTCCTTTATGCCACCGAGGTTTCGGAAGGAAAACAATGAACATCTCAATGGACAGTCCTATTTCTCATCGATCCGTGTTTTATCTTCTTTTTGTTTTATTTCTCAAACCTTTTATTTTGACTGACGGCAACCTAGTTTTCATCGCAATCGAAACGAGTTTCGAGATTGGATCAGAGGGTTTGTCCTTTATGTTGCCAATGCTTCAAAGGAAAATTGATAAGAAGCTTAAAACATTGCCGATGCTGTAGTGGTTAGTCTCTCCGATCGTCGATAAGGTTTAAGTAACCCAAGCTCCGATACCTTTTATTTCAGAGTAAGTCAAATGGTTCTTTTATATCTCGTCGATACTGCATTGTGGGAGTTAGTTTTTAATGGTTCCGATCACTCATACACAATCACCGCAATAATAGTGCTTGGCATTACCGACACTGCGGGAACGTTCAGGTTTAAATTTTCGACATTTAGCAGTTAGAGCTTTCGATCGCCAACGGGTTGTATTTTGTCGCGAAACCATAGTAGTTTGTAATTCTGTCATTGCAGCTATCGATCAGACTATTCCCTTGATGTTTAGTGTTGTCAACTTTCGACCTTTAGCTTTTAGAGCTTCCAATCACCAACACTACGGAAATGCTTAGTTTTGAAGCTCCGACACTTAGCATTAAGAGTCTCCAACTCCGACAGACTTAATAGTCTCACAGGACCCATAGTTTGTTTGTTGTCAGCCATTGTGGCTGTCAATAGGACTATTCTCCCGACGTCTAGTGCTTCCGACCGTCGATAGGGTTTTTTCCCAACGATAAGGTTCATAACCCGCGTTTTTTCTCCAGTCTTTGTTGTTTGTATGCGTTTACCCTATTTTCATGGGATGGCGGAGGTCTTCAAAGTTTTGGTCCAGTTAGGGTTTTCCACGATGAGGAGCATAGTATAGAGTCTAGTGTTTTGGAGATTAGCAGTAGCGATAATGTGGTTCATGCTTTCATTAAAGGATTTCGAGTTAGTTCTGATGCGACCCGAATTAAGATGAAGAATATTTGCTAGCAGGGTTGTCATTTTGGTTACAGAAAGGGTTTTAAGCACAACCGTAGGATTTTCTTTTTACCTTGTCATGTTTCTTTTCATGCATTAATACTGTGTATAGTTCATTTTTCAGAATGCATATGGAAGAGGTACATAGATTGATATAGTTTTTTTTTATTGTTTCACTTGGTAAAAGCTAAATGGTCTAAGAACGAGCTATGTTCATGACAGGGTGATGGATGTAAAAGAGATATGTCTAAAAGATAAAAGAAGAAGGCTCCAGTTGTTGAAGGATATCCAGTAGTTAAACGATCTAGATGAGCAAATTTTAAATAATGCAGTGGCACATGCAGCTATGAGTATTCATCTATTAGAAGATCAGTTGCGTCTGAGTCCAACGAGGATAGAAGGGTTCAGGAACCGGGCTGCCAAATATGAGATAAATATCTATTTTCTTGAACCCTCTGGATTTGAGGGCATAGCAGCAGAGGCCTAGGCATGGAAAAAGTTCATAAATGACCAAGCGGGCCCCTCTTCATAAAGTGTTCTAAAAGTTTTGATTTAAAAATGTAATATATTATATAAATTATGAGTACATACTACAAGACAAATTTTGGAACTGAAATGTTGGGGAATCCCAAAAGTCATCGAGGGGCAGCCCAAAGGTTTTGCTTTTTGTATAAATATAGGAGAGCTTAGATGTAGAAAGGACTTCTTTCCTAAGCAATTTTTTAGAGTATATTGTAAGAAGAACTACTTCCTTTTGCAATAAAGAATTACAAGTTTCTGCTGGAGAAAGTTGGGTGGAATGCTTCAAATGCTGTGCTATGGATCAGTTGAATGTGAACTATTTCGTTTTCAGCTTATGTCCATTAACTATGAGATCGTTCTAACTCAATGAACTTCTATTCATGTTATGAATGCCTTATAGTTTATTCTATGAAATTTCCACTGTGAGTAATGAAGGTTGTCATAAACAATAAGATATCTTGTTGTTAATACTTCTATTAATGTTCATGTGTTCTAAAATAAGTAACAACTATCTGTAATTTTTCTTAATACATGCACATAAATACATTACTCATTGATAACTGATAATTTTTTGCTCCCTGGGGATAGGCTAGTTAGTTGTAGTTATTTTCTGGTTGTTTGTGATTTAGATGTGAGAGAGGTACGACGAGAGGTAAGACCTACGCATCACATTGTGATGCTCCTCATTATCTCTATCAATTTGCATTTTTAGATAGGCACTTGCACATCATAACTTAAACACAAAAAACTAAAAATATGCACGGTGGACCGGGCCGTAACCGGTAAAACATTCTAATATTTTACTTGACCTATGATAGCCGGACCATAAACTGGATGAATTCCCCATACCAAACAATAATGGGCTAGTTGGGAACGTTTATTGGGGAGAATCCCTAACTATTGTTACCTGCGATTTTCCAGGCCTCAACAGTTTTTGGCACTAGAAGGAGGGCCGCCAGTGCATGGCTGGTAGAGGAAACCTTTTTCCTCAAAATTACTCCACTGGTGACAGTTCTGAAAGTAGTTTGTTTCATAGTTCAACTCCTGAAGATAAAGGGTATCTATATCCTGTCAATAATGAAGTAGTTGATGATTTGCGAAGAATTACCAGGGCATATGCGAAGAAGATCGAAGGATTACCGATTATTCCTGTCTTACCCAAAAGAGAATATTAGAAGAAAGATCGCCCTAAATTAGAAGATTCGGTGTTGGTAGAAGACCTTGAAGAATCGGTAAAAGCAACTCTACAGGAGGTTGACCAACCTTTTAATCATTTGGATCCAGATACACTTTACTATTTACCTATTCATACCCCTATTCAGTCACCACCTCAGTCTCCACTCAGAATCATGGCTAATGTAAACGTAAACCAACCTCCACAACCTGCTTGGAGGGCTAGGTCACCTTTAAACCTGGCAGCTCCTTTGCATGATTTTCCTCAGGCTTTTGACAAGATGTTTCCTAAGTTTGACCCAAGTGAAGAAATTTTGGTCGATGATCATTTGCAGAGTTTTTACTTGGCTATAGAAGGACTACGGGCTAGAGAGCATGAAGATGTGGTCTGTAGATTGTTTCCACACACCCTGAAAGGAACAACAACCTCATGGTATTTTTCTCTTCCTGCTAATTCAATCATAGATTGGGACACATTTGAAAGAATTTTTAGAAGTAAATATGCAGTCTAGAAAACTCATGCAACTTTAATGAAAGGGTTATGTGCTTTAAAGAAAGAAAGGAAGGAAAAAGTGCATAATTTCACTCAAAGATTTGTTGCTTATCTAAAAAAATTTACTACAGCTAATAAGCCATCTGAAAATACTCTCATTGAATATTATACCTCAGCTATAGGGCCTGAACTGGCCATGTTTTCCAAGAGATCAGTCAAACCTACATTAGAAGAAACCTACGAAGAAGCTGAGAAGGTAGAGGCTGAGATGGAGAGCATAGAAAATTATCCTCTGCAATCAGAAGAAAATACTTTTGGAAACAAAAAACCTCTATTACTGACCAAGCCTAAGGATGAGTGGTCACAATATTTTGAAGGGATGTTGAAGATGATGCAGAAGTTATCCAACAAAGTGATAGATCTAGAAAAGGAAAAGGAAGCTCAAAAATCATATAAGCCTTACTATAAAAAGAGGGAGGACAACAATCAACCTAAACCTCCTCCACACAGTCCTACAACAATGAATTTAACTGATGTAGGCATGGATAATTTTTGCACCTTTCATCAACAGCCTCATTCTGAGAAGAATTGCCCCCAATGGATAAATTCTATGACGTTGGTAATGAATAAGTTATTGGACTCCAAACTAACAGAAAATGATAAGGAGGAAGAAAAACATAATCAATCCACAGAAAAACAAGAGGAAGATACTTTAGTTTTATGGGATTGTGTCTCAATGTTTGATACAGAAGAGGAAGGTTCTCTGAAACAAGAGGAAACATCAGAAACAAATGTGACAACAAGAAGTCAAGGTTTGTTAAAAGAAGACAAGTCGATACTTCCTAATATTAAGAAACTTCAAGAAAATATGAAGAAGATGCAAAAGAACACTACAACTGATAAAATACCTGAATTTACCATTTCAAGTCAAGATCCGAAGAAAATTAACATGCCTGTCAAGCCTATTGAAGACAACATTGATAATGTCAAGAAGAATCTCAAAGTACCTGAGATGGGGTATGATATTGTGGAAGACATTAAATAGGCTAATGCAAATATCTCATTGTTTGAAATGTGTAATGTACCTCAGCAGAAAGAAAAATTGTTAAAAGCACTTGAAGTACCAGAAGAAGAGCTTCCCACTGACAACCAACCTGAAGAAGAAATTGGTGAAGCAAGTGTGGGAGGTAAGTCTAAGTTTAAAACCCCACCATTTCTCCTAACTTTTGATATTTTCAACTATAGTGTGCACAACTGTTTAGTAGACTCAGGGGAATCAATCAATATTATGCCACTTTCAGTCTGCAAGAAAATCAATGGACAACCTAAACCATCTACCTGGCAGGTTCTTCAGTTGGAAAGGACATCTGTGAAAGTAATCGAGGAAATGGAAGATGTTCTGATTCACTTATCTGCAAATGAGAGGGTATGTCAGTACATCGATATTGTAGTAGCAGACATACCTGATGTTTATGAACTTGTTTTGAGTCGAGACTGGTCAGCAAGGCTATATGGATACTTCACATCAGATTGGTCACATCTGTGGTTGCCTCATAAGGGAGGTCCCAATCAGATAAAAATATTAAGAGAGCCCCAGATGAAGTACAATGTTACTCAGTTGAAGGGAAAAAATGATCCAGTGAATTCTGTGTTGGGAAATTACTTCATTGAACTAGAACCGGGAAATTACCAAGCTGAAGAAGCTAGCAATATATCTAACACCCATCTTGATCTCCTTCGGTTTTCACGGGCTGATGAAATTGACTGTAAGATAGTAGATCTAGTTCCAGATGTAGCTTGTAGTGTAAATACAGTAGAAGTAGATAGTTTTTGGACCCTTTATTTTGATGGATCTAAAACATTGGAAGGATGAGGAGCTGGTTGTGTCCTGATTGATCCAAAGAAAAATAAACATTTTCTTTCTTGTATATTAGAATTCGAGTGTACAAATAATACAACCAAGTATGAAGCACTATTTCACGGACTTAAAAAAGCAATTGAACTAAAAGTAAAAAATCTGAAAGTATATGGGGATTCTAAAATAGTCGTAAAGCAAATTTGAAATAAGATACACTGCATTTCACCTCATTTGAAAGTGTATCAGAATGAAGTTTGGGATTTTCTTACAAAATTTTATGCATTCAATATTGTGTCCATTCCTAGATTAAAGAATGCAACAGCTGACTTATTAGCTACCTCAGCTGCAAGGCTAGTACCTTCAAATAATAGATGCTCTATTGAATTGCTTTTTAGGCCTTCAGTTCTAGACATGATCACCAATATACGGGTTTTTGATGATGATCAACAAATTTTGGAGTGTTTGATGAATCACGATACTTTCAAAGGAGCAATAATTGATGATGAAGAACACCAAGCTGAATTAAAATTCGACAACTTTATTCCTAAAGGAGTCAGGACCTTGGAGGGAATGTTTGATTTGGACAACAAATTCAAAAAGCCAGCAAATGTCAAGACTCATAGCTCGTCCTTAAAATTCAAGCTGATAAATTTGGGAACTGAAGTTGAACCCAAATATGTAAATTTGGGAAAGTGTTGTTCTCCAAGCGAAAAAAATAATTTCATCAGTATTTTCAAACAATACAAAGATGTGTTTGCTTGGACATATGAAGAGCTTAAAACTTATGACCCAAATATTATACAACATATCATCACGATTAAAGCTGGAGTCAAGCCTTACCAATAGCCTTTGAGGAAGATGCACCCGAAGTTGGAACCTTTAATTCAAAGTGAAGTGAAAAAATTGTTGGATGCTAAAATTATATTCAAAGTTAGACATTCGGAATGGGTTTCGAATTTGGTGCCAGTAAGGAAAAAGTCGGGAGAAATCAGGCTCTGTGTAGATTTCAGAAACCTAAATCGTGCGTCAGATAAAGATAACTATCCAGTCCCACCCATGAAGCAAATATTGCAGATGGTTTCAGGTTCTGAACTTTTTTCGTTATTAGATGAATTCTATGGTTACAATCAGGTATTAGTAGCAGAAGAAGACATACTTAAAACTACATTCAGAACAAAATGGGGAACTTTTTCTTATAGGATAATACCCTTTGGACATATTAATGCTGGAGCTACTTTCCAGAGGGCCATGGATATAGCTTTCCATGGTTTGATAGGCTGTAGTGTTGTGGTTTATTTAGATGATGTTACCATATTTTCAAAAAAGAGAGAGGAACACGCATTTCATCTGAAACAAATTTTCGAGCGTTGTCGAAAATATGGTATTTCACTGAATCCTAAGAAATGCGTGTTTGTGGTTATATAAGGAAAGCTACTGGGTCATGTTGTTTCTAAGAAAGGGATCTCCATATAACCAGAAAGGATTAAATCCATAGAACATATCCCTTTACCCCATAACAAAGAGGGTATGCAATCATTTATGGGGACAATAAACTTTGTGCGAAGGTTTGTACCAGATTTTGCTCAAATTGTCAAACCTTTGTAGAAAATGGTTAAACAAAGTGTACAATTCAAATGGACTTATGTGGAGAAGAATGCACTCAGTAAGATAAAGACATCTATTGCTCATGCACCCTCTCTCAAAAGTCTAGATTTCGAAAAGGATTTTATTTTGTACACTTTTGAATCCAATGATTCATTAGCAGCAGTGCTTACACAGAAGGAATATGGGGGAGATGAGTACCCCATATCATTTATGAGCACTGGTCTGCAAGGGGGCTGAATTGAATTATCGCTGTTGATAAACAATCTTACACAGTTTTTAAAGCGGTAAAACAATTCAGGCCATATATACTTAAGAATTGTACTAAGGTAATAGTTCCACACCCAGCGGTAAGATCTCTATTTGTACAAAAGGAATTAGGAGAAAGAAGGGGCAACTAGGTAATAGCCTTACAAGAATATGATCTTGAGTTCAAACCAGCATCCATAGTAAAAGGACAAGGATTATGCAAATTGATGACTGAAGGACAGAACAATGAGGAAAACAGTTGGGATAATGAAGCTGAGTTACACATGGTGGATGTATGTCCTTTATTCACAGCTCCAGATTCCTGGTACTGGGACTTAGTTCATTACCTTCAAGATGGATATTTACTAGAGAATTGGAGTGCCAATCAACGAAGAGAATTACGTCTGAAATCAACTTCATATCAGATAATTGACGGAATATTGTTCAGAAATAATTATGATGGAGTTTTTCTTAGGTGCTTAGAACAGGAAGATGCAAAGAAGGTTATAATAGAATTGCACGATGGAATTGCTGGAGGTCATTTTTCCAGAGATACAATAGCACACAAGATTCTCAGAGCTGGATACTATTGGCCCACACTGTTCAAGGATGCGCATGCCCATGTCAGAAAATGTGATGTCTGCTAGAGTTGTGTTGGAACACAAGCCAAATCAGCAGGACCATTGAAGCATGTGATCATATCAGAACTATTTGAGCAATGGGGCATCGATATTATTGGGGAAATAAACCCAAATACTTCTTTGCAGCACAAGTACATTTTGACGGCAACTGACTACTTCACCAGATGGGTCGAGGCCATTCCATTACGCAAAGTGAATGAAGATGCAGTCATGGATTTCTTACAAGATCACATAATTACTAGGTTTGGGGTTCCAATTTCCCTGGTTTTTGATAATGCTACTTACTTTTCTTCTATTAGATTAACTGCATTTGCTAATTAAAGAGGAATCAACTTGCATTATTTTGCAAACTATTACCCACAAGGAAATGGTTTGGTAGAATCTACAAATAAGAATATGATTAGGATCCTAAAGAAAATCATGATAGAAAACCAAGGAAGTTGGCATTTAGCATTACCTAATGCTCTTTGGGATATTAGAGCCACACCCAAGAATTCCTTAGGTGTGTCACCATACACTCTTGTTTACGGAAAAGAAGCTATTCTCCCTCCCAACATTCTATTACCATCTTCCATAATAGCTCAGGAATCTAGAGGTACCGATAATGAAATCCTACATATTAGAATCTATAATCTTTTGAAGTAGAAAGAGTCTAGGTCCAAAGACAAGGAACGATTTAAGCATCAACAAGAAATAGTGAAACATTGGTTTGATAAGCATAAAGCTGGAAACAAAGAATTCGAAGTGGGAGATCTGGTTCTTAAGTGGGATCATCCGCATGATGAAAAGGGAAAGCACACTAAGTTTCAACAGTTATGGGTAGTCCCTTTTCAAATTGCAGCCAAGCTTGGTCGCTCAACTTACAAGTTGCAATATTTACAGGGGTGGGAAGAGAAATTACTAGTTAATGGTTTAGTTCTCAAACCTTATTTTTCTTGATTTTTATTTTTTTGGTTATCTTGTACATAAATAAACTGATTGATTTGTTTCATTTCGATTTATTTTATTTTGTTTGTTAGTTAGAGTCTGATTGATTTTAATAAAGAGGCACAACTTTTGGTTGCATGGAGTTCATCAGAATTCTGGATTAACTAAAGTTCTTGATTATAAGACTGTGTACTACTAATTTATTTAAAAGAACTTCTTCTAGTTTAGCAGTTTTCCTAAATGGCTATGAGCACATTGAAGTCCTACTTACTCATTGTAAAATAACTCAGTATCAAAAGGTCTGGAATACTATTTCGAGGCTCCATCCATCTCACATTAAAAATATCTTAGGGGGTGACAGCAAAAGACCCATGGAGAGGAAGCATGCTAAACAATATATTATATTTAAATGATCCCATGCCAAGAATTGAAAGCTAGAAGGCAAATAAGAGTCAAAATATCCTAAGGAAGCAATATGTATCAAAACAAGGTACTGGATCATATTAGTACAAGATTTCCAAAGTTCTTCTCCGTCCCTGAGCTGAAAATTAAATACATCTCTCACACAAAAGGACACTATGGATAGAGGAACTTGAATAAAAAATTTCAAAAAGAAGGAAAGTAGGAGGACTCATGAAAGGACAAAAGGACAAAAGCACAAAAGTGCAAAATGGCATGGGAATGAGGAACAAATGAATATTTTTGTTTACCATATGTTACAATCCTGTGGTGTCTAAGCTGGTAGCTACCCAAAGACAGAGGTAAAAAATGAAACTCATATTCCTGGCCTCAAAAGAGTTATCTAGACTTTGAAATCTTGGTTCCCATTTTCCCCTAAATTGGACTATCATCAATGATTAAAGTACATACATCTGCCATTTGGGAAATCTAGACATCTAGAAGAATTCAACATGTTGGTATTTATTGTCAAAACAGTCTGTTGATCAAAGAAGAAAGTGTTCAGAGATATGGGTTCTCCAAGTAGTTGCCAATTGTTGCAGCTGCAACCTTTTTCCCAAATTTTTTAAAATTTTGGACCCTCCTTTTGATTTTATCTAGCCCAGGTTTGTTCGATTTCTTTTAAACTGTCCTGGAAGTCTAGTTTTTCTGCTTTTAAAAAAAAATGATATTTGGGAAGTCGGAGGATTGGTTGACTGTTTTTCCTTCATTTCAGGATTTGAATGATCTAAAACTACCCTTTGTCTAGCCAATGCATAAAGACTGTGGAGTTTTGTTTTATTGTTCGGAGCTTAACATTCTATTTTTTCGATGATTTTTATCGCTATGGGAAGTCTATTGAAGAATGAGCCGGGGCATTAGTCCTTTATGCTGCCGACGTTTCAGAAGGCAAACAGTGAACGTCCTGATGGATAGTCCTGTTTCTCACTGATCCATGTTTTATCTCCTTTTTGTTTTATTTCTCAAACCTTTTATTTTGACTGACGATGACCTTGTTTTCATCGCAATCGAAACGAGTTTCGATATTGGGTTTGTCCTTTATGCCGCTGATGTTTCAGAGGGAAATTGATAAGAATCTTAAAAGATCGCCGATGATGTAGTGGTTAGTCTCTCCGATCGCCGATAAGGTTTAAGTAACCCAGGCTCCGATACCTTTTATTTCAGAGTAAGTCGAATGGTTCTTTTATCTCACCGATACTGTGTTGTGGGAGTTAGTTGTTAATGGTTTTGATCGCCGATACACAATCAATGTGATAATAGTGCTTAGCATTGCTGACACTATGGGAATGTTTAGGTTTAAAGTTTCGACCTTTAGCAGTTAGAGCTTCCGATTGCTGACGGGTTGTATTTTGTCGCGGAACCATAGTAGTTTGTAAGTCTGCCATTGTGGTTGTCGATCAGACTATTCCCCCGATGTTTAGTGTTGTCAACTTTCGACCTTTAGCTTTTAGAGCTTCCGATCGTCGACACTATGGAAATGCTTAATTTTGAAGCTTCGACACTTAGCGTTAAGAGTCTTCGACGTTGACAGACTTAATAGTCTCACAGGACCCATAGTTTGTTTGTTTTCCGCTGTTGCGGCTGTCAATAGGACTATTCTCTCGACGTCTAGTGCTTTCGACTGTCGATAGGGTTTTTTCCTGCTGATAAGGTTTTTTCCCACCGACTCTTTTTCACCAAAGGTTCATATAACCTGCATTTTTTCTCCAATGTTTGTTGTTTGTATGCGTTTACCCTATTTTCGTGGGACGGCGGAGGTCTTCAATGTTTTGGTCGGGTTAGGGTTTTCCACGACGAGGAGCATAGTATAGAGTCTAGTGTTTTGGAGATTAGCAGTAGCGGTAATGTGGTTCATGCTTTCATCGGAGGATTTCAAGTTTGTTCAGATGCGACCTGGATTAAGATGAAGAATCTTTGCTATCAGGGTTGTCATTTTGGTTACATACAAGGTTTTAAGCACAACCGTAGGATTTTCTTTTTACCTTGTCATGTTTCTTTTCATGCATATTTTTCAGAATCCATATGGAAGAGGTAAATAGATTGATACAGTTTTTATTATTATTGTTTCACTTGGTAAAAGCTAAATGGTCTAAGAACGTGCTATGTTCATGACAGGGTGATGGCTGTAAAAGAGATATGTCTAAAAGATAAAAGAAGAAGGCTCTAGTTGTTGAAGGAGATCTAGCAGTTAAAGGATCTAGATGAGTGAATTTTAAAGAATGCAATGGCACATGCAACTATGAGTATTCATCTATTAGAAGATCAGCTGCATCTGAGTCCAGCGAGGATAGAAGGGTTTAGGAACTAGGCTTCCAAATATGAGATCAATATATGTTTTCTTAAACCCTCTAGATTTGAGGGAATAGCAGCAGAGGCCCAGGCATGGAAAAAGTTCATAAATGACTAAGCGGGCCCCTTTTCATAAAGTGTTCTAAAAATTTTGATTTAAAAATGTAATATATTATATAAATTATGAGCACATACTACAAGACAAATTTTGGAACTGAAAGGTTGGGGAAGCCCAAAAGTCATCTAGGGGCAGCCCAAAGGTTTTGGTTTTTGTATAAATATAGGAGATCTTAGATGTAGAAAGGACTTCTTTCCCAAGCAATTTTTGAGAGTATATTGTAAGAAGAACTACTTCCTTTTGCAATAAAGAATTACAAGTTTCTGCTGGAGAAAGTTGGGTGGAATGTTTCAAATGCTGTGCTATGGATCAGTTGAATGTGAACTATTTCGTTTTCATCTTATGTCCATTAACTGTGAGATCGTTCTAACTCAATGAATTTCTGTTCATGTTGTGAATGCCTTATAGTTTATTCTGTGAAATTTCCACTGTGAGTAATGAAGGTTGTCATAAACAATAAGCTATCTTGTTGTTCATATTTCTATTAATGTTCATGTGTTCTGAAATAAGTAACAACTATCTGTAATTTTTCTTAATACATGCACAGAAATACATTACTCATTGATAACTGATAATTTTTTGCTCCCTGGGGATAGGTTAGTTAGTTGTAGTTATTTTCTGGTTGTTTGTGATTTAGATGCGAGAGAGGTAAGACGAGAGGTAAGAACTTGTGCATCACATTGTGATGCTCCTCATTATCTCTATCAATTTGCATTTTTAGATAGGCACTTGCACATCATAACTTAAACACAAAAAACTAAAAATATGCACGATGGACCGGGTCGTAACCGGTAAAACATTCTAATTTGCTACTTGACCTACGGTAGCCGGACCGTAAACCGAATGGATTCCCCATACCAAACAATAACGGGCTAGTTGGGAATGTTTATTGGGGAGAATCCCTAACTATTGTTACCTGCAATTTTCCAGGCCTCAACAGATCCTTAATAAGTTGATCCTTCTGGCCAATTATTTTTTCAGTTTCCACAATTCTTTTCTCTAAACCTATAACACGATGTACCAAATCAAGAATTTGGACATCCTTAGTTCTGCACAATTCATCACTAGCTTTGAAGAAATCCTCCCACAAGGTATATTGTTCTTTGAAATGTACCATTTTATCAAAAAAAGAAAAAACAAATCTACCATCAAAAGAATATTTGGCATGAATTAGGTCTTCATCACTCGTTGGTGAACGATCCATATCATTGTTCACAAATTTCTCCCATTGATCTGCATTTTCATTTCCATGTATTCCAACCAAAGTTGTGACAACAACATCTTCTTCAAGGGAAAGTGAAGGCATGTCATTTCCCACAGATTCCATATTGTCGTCTAAAGGTTGGCTGATCTTATTTTTCCGATTGAGTCACCCATTGAAGAAGTAGAGTATGACTGATCTCTCTAGTTTTACATATGGTTGATAAATAAATCTGGCCTCAATCTGTGCTCAATCAATCACCAATAACCTTGTCACAACTATAGAAAATGTGCCAAAAATGCATGAGTTGACCCGTGCATTGAAAGCTAGCATTGGTTTGGTGGGTGTGCAAAGATAGCCATATATCGTCGATATAGAGACGAAAGTTCCTCTAAAATTAAAAACGTCGATATTTCCACGCTTTTTCCGCCATGATAAAAAAATGAAGTATTAATCCACAAATGTTCAAAACGTGGATATATTTTGTGGAAAAATCCAACCAAATGTATTAGTGCCAAGGAGGGATTTGCTTAAGCGGCTAGGTCTCCCGAAGCAAGCCGTTTCAATGGTCAGTGGAATTTGACCATCAAGCCACAATGTCATCTGCGTTGGAGGCAAGCAAGTGAAGTGTTGAGCTGCTACACAATAGAAGGAACTTAAGAAAAGAGCCAATGCAACGACGGCGTAATTAAAAGGATCTTTTCGCTGACAAGTAGTGGATGAAAGATGAACATCAATCCGCTATGGCGGGTGAAATATGAACATCGAGATGTTACACCGGGAGGAAGACAAGCATCGAGCCTCTACGGTGGAAGGCCATGACGGACGAAAGCGATGGAGCGAGCCACATCAATGGCTGGGATGTTGGAAGGAAAGCCACAATGGCGGCTAGTTTGGCAGGTTTTGAGCGGATGCGTGGCGGCTGGAAGGAAAGGAAAGAGCCAATACATCAGCAAGAAAGTGAAGTTCAGAGCTGATGAATGTCAGCTGAGTTGAGCCAACGAGCAGTGGGTGAAAACCCAGAAACTTTCTGCAACGGCAGCAGATGGAAGCGAAAGTCGGAGCCACTACAACGGATGGAAAGTGAAGTTCGAGCCGCAACAACGGAGGCTAAAAGAAGAATTCTGAGCCAATGAGGCGGAGGATGGAAGACAAATAAATAGCCGATGACGACGAATGAAAAATGAAGATTGAGCTGCAATAGCAACGGGTGGAGATCGAAAATATTTCCGATGTAGCAGAAGGAAATTGAAAATTCTGCTCCGAAACAGGGTTTGATAGGAAATTCAGCAGGATTTTCAGTGGGATTGTGGGTGCCCAAAAATATGAAAAATGGCAGCGGGGTTATGTTCCAGAAGGGGAAAAGCCACAAGGAGGAAATCCCTCTTAACCCCCATCGTCCCCTTCAGATATTCGTTGTTGTGAAAGGAAAAATACAGTGTTTTGGAAAAATTGTGAATATATGATTTTCCCAAAGCAGGTAAGTAATGCATGATTCATATACATGTTATACAGCTAACAAATTGTTATTAAACACATTTTTCAGAATTATAGTTACCTTCAAAGATAGCATTCCGGATAGTGCAGTTTGGTAAAGTGAGTCTTGGTTCAGCCATGAGAACCCATGATGGATATGATGCATGGGATTCCTACGAACGTGTGCGAGGTTCCATGGGGGAAAATGTACGAGTTGGAAATGATGATATAGAATCTAATGGTAGGATATTACAAGAGACTCTGTCAAACATTGCAGCTACCATGAGAAGCATGATTAAATCCTAGTAAGAGCAGCATCATTCAAATGCTGCTATGTTGAAAATTTTGACAGACTTGTAAAGAAAGATGGGCTCTATACATGGTATAGTAAAACCATAAGGTAGTAATAGCAGTACCAGAAGAAGAAGAAGGAATTCTAATAGATCATCTGACTCGAAAGAATCCAGTGGGGATTCAATCTCTTCTTCTCACAAGAGCAAGAGAAAGAGGTGCCACAAGGATCACTCTCGAGATGAATTCAAGAAGGATAAACCTCCTACGTTTGATGGTGAGGTAAATATTAGACAAGAGGCTAAAGCTTGGATTATTGGGATAAAGAAGTATTTCCAAGTTCAGGATTATTCGGGAAACATGAAGACAAGGGTTTCCATATTCAATCTGAACGGAAGAGCATCCATTTGGTGGGAGCACCTCAAACAAGTAAAGATGATTAGTGAAAGGAGACTTAAGTGGAAAGAGTTCAAGAATTATTTCAAGCAGAAGTACCTCTCTAATAGGTACTATGATGACAAGATTAAAGAATTCCATGAGCTGATATTGGGACAGCAGACCATGGAAGGGTATGCAAACAAGTTCCTAGAAGTTTTTAGGTATGTCAAGTACATCAAAGATGATAAGGTGAAGATCTATCATTTTTTGAGTGGATTACCACAATCATACAAAGACCAGATTGATTTTTACAAGCCTAGAACCCTTGAAGAAGCAAAACGAAAAGCTAAGTATTGCTATGAGCAAAGCAGACGAAAACCTGATTATCAAAAGACATGGAAGGACAAGAAGAATGAGAAGTTTGACCAAAGGAAGAAATTTTTCAAACCTTCTAACTTCAGGAATCAACCAAAGCAACCATCACAAGCTGAGAAGCATCCAGCCAAAGTGATGGGATAAAATCCTAAAGAGACACATCAGATCAGAGAACCTCTCCAATGTTGGAAATGTGGAGGACCCCACCTGCGTAGGAATTTCCCACTTGAGAATGAGAATGCAAAGGCAGCTTACAACATTCAAGAGTAAGAAACAATGGGTCAAGTAGCAAGGGCAGTCCCTAGGATTTATGCAGCAATGGAGGACCGCTAGGCAGATCACCAGTCAACTGTGGTTGAAGTTGCAGGTAAGATTGTTGAGAAATCTATTTCTATTTTGATTGACCCTAGTTCTACTCACAGTTACATTACTCCTATAGTAGTGGATATTTGTGCTTTTAAGAAAGTAAAGCATAGAGAATCTTGGTTAGTTTAGCTAGACACTGGAACTAAGAGAAAGGTTAGCGAAGTGGTGGAGAAATGTCCCTTGGTTATTAATGGATTGGTCACCTGTATAGACCTGAATTTTCTATCACTTGGTTCCTATGATGTTCTCATTGGAATGGATTGGCTAGAATCTCACACGATAAAGCTTGACTGTTATAATAAGACTTTGAATGCATGGATGAAGAAGGTAACCCAAGAGTTGTAAGAGGCATTCCAAAGGTGATTTCTGTGAGGCAGATTTCAACAATCTAGTTGAAAAAGTTTTGTAGGAAAGGTTGTTAGTTGTATGTAGCTCATATTTTGGAGGCAACAGAAGATGAAATTCCCATATTGGAGGACTTTCATGTGTTGCAGGAATTCAGGGATGTGTTTTCGGATGAGATTCCAGGGCTTCCTCGAAAGAGAGAAATTGATTTCACAATTGTGACTTGTGCCAGGAGCAACACTAGTGTCCAAGACACCCTACTGAATGAGTACACCAGAAATGTTAGAGTTGAAGATGCAACTGCAAGAATTGTTGGAGAAGAAGTATATCAGGATAAGTGTGTCTCCTTGGGGAGAACTAGTTCTGTTTGTAAAGAAGAAATATGGTACACTCAGGTTGTGTACTGATTACAGATAGCTAAACAAAGTCATTGTGAAGAACAATCCTTTGCCTAGGATTGATGACCTCTTTGATCAAATGAGAGGAGCAAAGGTATTTTCCAAGATTGACTTGAGGTCTGGTTATCATCAAGTAAGAATCAAGGACAAAGACATTCATAAGACAACCTTCAAAACAAGGTATGGACACTATGAGTTTGTAGTGGTACCATTTGGTCTCACAAATGCACCAGCTACATTTATGTGCCTTATGAATAGTGTCTTCAGCAGGTATCTAGAAAAGTTTGTTCTTGTTTTCCTTGATGAAATTCTTATATATTCTAAGAATGAGGAAGAGCATGAAGAACATTTGAGGTTGACATTGCAATTGCTCAGGGAGCATAAGTTGTATGTGAAGTTGAGCAAGTGTGACTTCTATAGAGATAAGATTCATTATTTGGGTCACATTATATAAGATGAGGGAATATCTGTAGACCCAAAAAAAATTGAGGCCATCATGAATTGGACTACTCCAAGAAATGTGACAGATGTAAGATATTTTATGGGACTTGTAGGATACTACAGGAAATTCATTGAAGGATTCACCAAGGTTGCACATCCAGTCACTTCTTTGCAAAAGAAGGGAATAAAGTTCAAATGGACATCGAGGTGTGAAGAAAGCTTCCAGCAGTTGAAGAATATTCTCACAAGTGCACTAGTCTTGAATATTGTAGACCCAGAAAAATATTTTGTGGTGTGTACTGATGCATGCGGACAAGGGCTTGGAGGATTCCTTATGCAAGACAACCAAGTGATATGTTATGAGTCAATACAGTTGAAGGAGCATGAGAAGAACTATGCCACTCATGATCTAGAACTTGTAGCCATAGTACATGCTCTCAAGATTTGGAGGCATTACTTGATGGGCATAAGAATTGAGCTAAGGATAGACCATTGTGGTCTGAAGTACTTGTTTGATCATCCAACGTTAAATTCTAGGAAAGCGAGATGGCTAGATTTTTTATGTGAGTTTGATTTTGAAATCAAACACATAAAAGGAAAAGAGATTAAGGTAGCTGATGCACTCAGCAGGAAGGTACAGGAAATGCATGTGGCATCTCTTAGTATTTGTTAGTCAGATTTGAGGCAACAGATTGTTATTCATACTGTTGAAGATGAAATGTATGTGTAGGTAAAAGACAAGTTGCAACAACAAAGCCTTGAAAAGAGGTATGAGGGATATAAATTGGAAGAAGATGAACTTCTTACCTATAAGAACAGAGTCTATATTCCAAATGTAGCAGATTTGAGGAGAATGGTTATGGATGAGATCCATCAAGATCCATATTCGGGTCATCCAGGATATCAGAAGACAATTGCTACAGCTAGAAAGTAGTACTTTTGGCCAGGATTGAAAAAGGACATGGCTGAATATATTTCAGGGTGCATGAAATTTCAGCAGGTGAAGATTGAGCATCAACACCCATTAGGTTTGTTGCAACCTTTTCCAATTCCAGAATGGAAATGAGAAGTTATTTCCATGGATTTTATTACAGGATTACCGATGACTTGGAGACAACATGATTCCATCATGGTTGTGGTGGAAAGTTGACAAAGGAAGAATATTTTATACCGGTTAAGTCTATGCACAAGACTGGTGACATTGAAAAGATCTTCATGAATGATATTTTCAAATTACATGGATTGAATAAGGCAATAGTTTCTGATAGAGATGTCAAGTTCACTTCCAATTTTTGGAAGGGGTTATTTGCTGATTTGGGTACAAAGCTGAACTTCATCACTACCTACCATCCTCAGACTGATGGGTAGACAGACAGAGTAAATCAAGTGCTTGAATACATGCTTCGCATGTATGTGATGGACAAACCAACCAAGTGGGAAGATTATTTACAGTTAGTGGAGTTTGCTTATAACAATGGAAAGCAATCATCCTTGGGGATGAGTCTGTATGAAGCTTTGTATGGTAGAAGGTGTAGGACACCAGTGACTTGGGATAATCCAGTGAACATGATTGTGCTTGGGCTAGAATTGCTCAAGGATATGGAGCCAGAGGTTGTAAAGATCAGGAAGAATCTGAAAGAAGCTAAGGACAGACATAAAAGCTATGTAGATAAGCATAGGGTGAACATATATTTCAGTTTAAGGGATCATGTTTACCTCAGAGTGAGGGAAAAGAAGAGTTCCTTGAAGCTTGGGAGTTGTGCCAAGATGTCACCTACATATTGTGGGTCGTTTGAAGTGCTTGAAAGAATAGGGCCAATTGCATATAGACTTGCATTGCCTGCTAGCACTAGAGCTCACAATGTTTTTCATGTTTCTTTGCTTACGAAATATGTACATGAAAATAACCATGTGATAAATTGGGATGTGATTTAGGTGGAACCCGAGGGAGAGTTCCAAATCGAACCAATGTGCATCCTCAACAGGAAGGTCACAATGATTCAAAACCGAGCCATAGGGCAGGTAAAGGTGCAATGGGAGAACTATGGTCCTGATGAGGCTACATGGGAGCTGGAGGATGCCATGTGATTGGCACATCCATTTTTGTTCAATTCTAAGGAGCATTTAGGTGATGCCAGTGTAGAATTTTTGTTCAATTTTGTAAAGCACCGAGGGCAGTGCTATTGAAGGGGGATGGGAATGTAACACCCTAGTTTTGACCCCCGTTTGCATTAAAATGTATATGATGTATATATTGTAATTAATCATGGTGTGGAGCTAAAGGAAAAATCCCCACCATCGATTTAACATTTTATGTTTCAGCGATTAAAATTGTTGCCGATGGTATTTTGTGCTAGCCGACACATTATAATTTTGAATCATCATGTAAATATGCAATTAATTAAAAACCCACAACCAACTATGTCAGTGCAACAAATAATGAGATGGGGGCATGATTTCCTAAGGAACAAGGGGGGAAATATTTAACCTTTGGGGCCAATGGGGAAAATCCAAATGTCAAAGGGAGAACCCATCAAACTGTCAACCACCTTTCTTGTCTTATTCACCCAATCATTTATTACTGCCAAAAGTTGGTTGAGTTGGTTATTGCATGGGATGGGCAAGGTTTGACAGCCAAAAATTTGAATGGTAGAAGCCATCATTTTTTGGGAAATTCATTTTGACTCCTTGGGCAAGTAAAAACCCAAAAACGTATGCCATTATACCATGGTTTCATGTTTTCATGTTTGCCTCACCATTTTCCTTCACGTGGAACTCTTGGAGGAAGCTACAACTTCTTGTGTGTGAAACCATTCCCATTTTTTGTTGTTACCTCATTTTACTTAGGCTACGAAATTGTTGTTTGGTGATTATCAATGGATGAGTTTCCTTACCCACATTTTTGTTGCATTTTCCCCCATTGTTTCCAAGATGGAAATCATTTTCTGGCAATGCTCAGTGAGGGAAAGAAGAGACCCACAATTTTGGGTGTTGTTGAGTCCGTTTTGGCCATGTTAGGGCCAAAATGTCCCTGGAAATTGGATTTCTATTAGGGGGATATTTTACCCATCCTAGCAATTCATTTTTGTTGCCCAAACTGTTTTTCCTCAAACCCAGAAATCGTATTGTGATGTCGGTACATCTTTTGGCTTTGGCCTACATTGAATTGAGAGTGAAAATGGGGTTTGACTAGATTGATAAATCTAGTGTGTAAAGGAACCTCATAGATAGATCTAAGGGGCTGGTTTTCTTCTTTGTACACCCTGAATATCACTGGAAGGGAAGCCATAGCCCGATGGACTGTGTAGCAGATAAGGGGATTCTTCCTTGTGTTGGGTGGGTAGATGTTTAGAAGCCAGGCTATATTTGGTGCAGGTGTCTATAGCTCTGTGGATTATATCAATAGATTAGCAGTTAACCTTTCCATATCCTTTGCAGCCTGATAAACCCAACTCTATTTGGCTTGGCTGAATTTTGATATACCTTTAGCTATGTGTGAGTCTTACAATGTTCCCTTATTCCTTGTGGGAATCATGCCTAGCTCAGGGGTGGCAGTGTTACTGAAAGATTGATGAGCACACTAGCCTATGGTTTGGTGGAACACTGTAGCGATGTAGCTAGTTGTTGGGAAATCTTTTTCGAAGATAAGTATCTCTTGTGTTAAATCTCTTTAGTTGTATTTGATTTATAAATATGACGAACATGTTAATGTGTTGAACGGAATGTAAATGCTTCCGCTGTATATTGAATGTTTATGCATCTGTGTATGTTTATTTCCAATGCATTTGTATATCATGTTTATGAGGCTATTTTTCCCGTATTAGATGGCTAGCATCTATGTTAGTCGCATCCTCTCCATCGAGTAGAGGGGTGGGGACGTGGGATATGGATGATGGATCCCAACCATTATCGTTAGTTTCATTCCAGTTACTTTTATTTTATATATTTTTTGATGTTGTTTCAGGTCTGGTTCAAATTATGAAAAGATATTGGGTTCAAGTCAATTCAAATCCAATAATTAGTTTCTCTTTTACATAGAATCTTGATGTACCAAATGTAATGTACCGAGTGTTGGAGTCATCATCCAATCCACACACCTTTATTTGGTCAATTTTGGCCTAATTACCCACTATCCTAAGTTAATTGACTTGGATTAATGACATTAGCATCAACACACCAACACACTCTTGACATTAGCATCAGGAACAACACACTCCTTCAATCGAGGAGGCCAACTAAGCCTTCTCCTTCAATCAGGGAGGCTAACTAGGCTTCCTCCTTCAATCAGGGAGCAAATGTGGGGTGATTTGTTTGTCAAAAGTGCACCAATTATCTAACTGAATGTTGTTTCACCTAATAATCAGTTAAGTTGAGTTGGAAAATCACCTTCCTCATCCATTTGTTTATTTTGGGATGATTTGGGTTAACTGGAGTGAATTAAGGCGCATCCAACAACTTCTAGTGACTAGTTTCAGTTTAGTTCACTTCATCGAAGCCGACTTGAGCTAGATATGTGCCCCCACCTACTGATTGACATGAAGTTGAGTTCTATTCAGTTAGACTCAATCATTATTGCACTCTGATTCAGTTAGAGTCAATCATGGCTTTATTAGTGGTTAACCGGTGTGTTTAGTGTCGCTAATGGACAGTTAAGCTACTCTCATATATGAAATTCGAATGAACTCCAAGGAATTCGAATTGTCTTGCATTCATGCAAGTTGTATGACATTGTATCATCTCTCATTATTTATTATTGATAATATACAGCTGCAACCTCTAATTGCAGCACTGTTAATGTCATTTCATGTGTAAAATTGTCTTGAATCTTCTATAAGATCTGCTTTAGTATTAAGATTGTTGTGACTGAATTTCACTTGGTATCAAAGCATAGGTATTAGGTTCAATTCCCTCGATCTATGCTAGAGGCAGGGTGTTGGAGTATCGGTACAACCTCCACATGGTATAACCGTCGCACCTCTCAGAATATAAAACAAGTGGACTAACTACCACTCCTAGTAATAGGGCCTTGTGTTGGGTTTCAAATTTTCATCAACATTTGTAGGTTTTGGTGTAACAAAAAACCTTTCATGGTATTAGAGCATCGACAAGATGATATCTTCTTCAAAAACAATATTTTTGACGGATCTATCATGCATTTTGAGCAAAAAGCTCAATAATTCCAACACTGCACTAGAAGCCAAAGGTTTACCACATAAGTCCTAAGCAAAGGAATTTTTGATCAACATTGCTTGATTGACTATGCTGGGTGTGATGAAAACCTGAAAAGTGCAGGTTGTTTGACCTTATGATGCCCTTTCTGTGTTTTTGCAGGTTTCTTTTTGGAAGACTTGTACTGCATTCGCTACAATAGAAAAATGGCTTCTACTGTGGATCGTCTTATTCCTTTCAATTACCACCAATGGAAGGGAGACATGGAGATTCAACTGCATGCCAAGGGACTCTACAAAGTCACAATGGACACTGAAATAGAGCCAAACAATGTTGTGGAAAAATCTAGATACTGGAATAAGATGGATGAAGCTTTTGGGTTTCTGTTCCTGTCAATTTCCAAAGATCTTCATTTTCATGTCACTGGATTGAAGAATCCAAAGGAAATTTGGGATAAAATTGCTGATCTCTTTGATAAGTAGGATGACATGAGGATTTATCGGCTAGAGAATGAGCTGTTTTCTCTTCACCCAATCAATTTCAAAACTCTCAATGAATTCTTCACCAAATTCAAGCACCTAGTGCTCTAATTGAAGTAGTGTGAAGTGGAGAAAGAGGATGATCATCTCATTCTCTCTATTCTTTCAAAACTTGGATCAGATTACCCAGTATTTGTTTCCACATTCCATACCGGGAATCTAACAACCCCGAATTGTAAAATTCCTTCTCTCAATTCCTTCATCGAGTCCTTCACAAACGAGCATGACAAGCTTGTGAATATGGGTATCATTAGATCCTCCAAAGATCAAGCATTGTTCACTTCAGGGCCCAAAGATACAAAGGGTAAAGGAAAGAAAAAGAATCAAAAGACTAAGTTTGATGCTCTGAATCCAAAGGAGAAGAACCAATAGCAAGAAGAGCCTTTCGGCTAAAAGAAGCACAATAACAAAGGAAACCAAGGAAAAGAAAAAGTCAAGTGTTCCTATTGCATGAAGGGATTTCACCCTGGAAATGCTTGCATGAAGACAAAGCTTGATGAAATGACTCTTCTCCTTGAGAGGAACAATATAAATCTTCCGGAGAGTGTTTGGAAGAGAGATAATCATGATCGAGACATCCAGCCAGAAAGAGGACTTGCCCTCATGGAAAGCACTTCGAAGCCTAGAGCTCTCCTCATAGAATCTGGTGCTTCAAACCATATGATGGCAAGAAAATAATACTTCTCATCCTTGGACACTGACAGAAGCATTCCCATCCACATGGGAGATGATTCTTAGATCATTTTGAAACGCAAAGGTACTGCAAAACTTGATCATGGAATCTTTTTTTATGTTCTGTATGTACCCTCCTTGGCCTCTAAAATGTTGAGTGTATATCAAATAACACACACCAGAGTGCCAAATAGAGTTACTTTCATCCTTAATTATGTTGAAATCACAGATATTTCATCCGGGAAACTTGTTGCAACATGCATAGCAAATCATCATGCTAAGGCCTATGAGTTTTCCAAGTTTGTGGCGGATGCAAAGCCCACTGCTCTTCTAACTCATGGGAATGAGGTCATTAGGATATGGCATGAGATATTTGGTCATTTTAACTTCAAATACTTGCATAAAATTCAAAAACATTCCATGGTTGAAGGCCTCCTAGTCATCAAAACTTCCAATGGAATTTGCAAAGGTTGCATTGTCGGCAAACACCCTGAGCACAAGTTTGATTGGGGAAAGGAAAGTCGTGCAAAAATTATTTTGGGGCTGGTTCATTCTAATATTAGTGAACCCATTCCTACAACATCCATGAGTGGTTCATGGTATGTACTCACCTTCATCGATGAATTTTCTAGATACACTTGGGTTTCCTTCCTAAAGAAAAAATATGAAGTTTTGGAAAGATTCATTGAGTTTAAAGCATTGGTTGAGAATGCCTCTGGGAGGAAGATAAAGTATCTCAGATCTGATAATGGATGAGATTATATCAATTCTGAATTGCTGCAAATATGTGCTGACAGTGGGATCCAAATCCATCACTCTATTCCCTACACACCCCGACAAAATGGTGCAGCAGAAAGGAAAAACTAGGCCCTCAAAGAGATGACTACTTGCATGCTGGAAGCCAAAGGTTTGGTTGAAAACCTATGGTATAAGGCTATGCATGTTTCTTCTCACATTAAAAATATAGTCACTCACTCTTCCGTGAAAGGAAATACTCCTTTTGAATCCTATTTTGGACACAAACCGAATGTGTCAAATTTCAAGGTTTTTGGGTCCATTGCATGGGCTCGAATTCCCCTTGACAGGAGGAAATATTTGCAACCAAAAAGTATTGAATGTTTGTTCATTGGATATCCAAAAGAATAAAAGGGGTTCAAACTTCTTAATATCAGAACCAAACATATATTCATTGAGAGAAGTGTCATTTTTGAAGAACCTCTCCAAGAGGTAGATAGTCGAGGAGAAAACTGTCGAAATTCCCTCATGTTCTACTGATCATTTGAATGATGAAATGGGAGAAAAGGATATGATATTTCAAATATGATGTCTGATATCAGTGAGAAAAATATATCAGGTTCAGAATCAGATTCTTATGTGTCCAATCATCTCCCAACTTGGGCCAAAAAGACACTCTTACACTGGGACAAACATTGGAAATCCTACTGATCCAAGAAGAACCCGGTCTGATTTTCAAAGAGCAGGTATTTCTCTCTTTTGTCATGATTAATTGATGTCCAATACCTGTTATTTGATGATTGGGTCTGATACAAATTCCTACTACCATGCTTGGAAATATCTGAGATGGCAAGCTGCTATGGATGAAGAGTTCAATTCTCTTAGAAAAAATGAAACTTGGGAGCTAGTTTCCCTTCCACTTGGGAGGAAATTAGTTCAATACAAGTGGGTGTATTGGTCAAAGGTTGATGCAGATGCAACAACCTGAAAATACAAATCATTTTTGGTTGCAAAATGGTTCTCCCAAGTCCAAGGAGTGGACTATCATGAGACCTTTGCACCGGTGGCAAAGATGGATTCCATAAGACTAGTTTTGGACATCGCTGCATCCAAGCACTGGGAGGTGCATCACATGGATGTCAAGAGTGATTTTATTCATGGAGACCTGAAAGAGGAGATATACATGATAATGTCTATACATCAGATCCTTCCTTGGTTTGTAAATTGTAGAAATCATTATATGGCTTGAAACAGGCCCCAAAATCTTAGTATGCCAAAAATGGATGCCTTTCTGCTCTCACAAAACTTCTAGAGATGAAAATATGATCCTAATGTATATTTTCAGAAGTATGATGGTTATATTCTGATCATAGTATTATATGTTGATGATATTTTGATAACAAGAAGCACACTTGCTTTGATTTCCTTTATAAAAACTGCTCTTCATGATGCTTTTGAAAGGAGTGATTTGGTTCTACCGAGATAGTTTCTCGGGCTTGAAATCACACAAGAATTTGATGGTAAATCATTATAAATATATTTCAGACCTGTTAATTAAGTTTAACATGTCTTATTGCAAGGCTGCACCATTTCCTTTCCTCTCAGGAATCATTCTTGAGGAGGGAAAATCCACTCCACCCATGGATTCCACTATTTACAGCCTGTTGATCGGAAGCTTACTGTACTTGACACATTCAAGGACTAAAATTTGTTATGCCATGAATGCTGTATGAATATATATGTAGAAGCCTCATGAGATCCATTAGAAGGAAACCAAGAGGATCCTTCAGTACATTCAGAGCACTCGATCCTACGACATTCACTATGCTGCAGATTCTGAGCTAGAATTGGTTGGTTTTACAGATTCATATTGGGCAGGGGATTCAATAGATCGAAAGTCCACTTTTGGGTATGTGTTTTTGTTTTTTGGTGGCCCCATTTTCTGGTCCATCAAAAATCAGGCTGCCATTGCACTATCTTCAGCATAGGCCAAGTATAGGGAACAATGAATGCTTGCATCCAAGTAGTTTGGCTACAAGGCATTCTTTCAGAGTTTGAGATTGGTAGTGCTTTGTCCACAGTCATATTTTGTGACAAACAAAGTGCTATCAAGTTCTCAACGGATCCATTTTAGTGGTAGAGGAAAAAACATGTTGAGATCCACATGCACTACATTAGGGAGTTGGTGCATGACAGGACAATCGTTCTGCAATACTATCCTATAGATGAGCATATTGTAGATATTTTCACCAAGAACTTTACTGAGAAAAAGTTCACTTACCTCCGTTCACTGTTGGGGGTGAGTTCAGCAGGGTGAAGGAATTTACTTCTTCAGTGTTCAGCTTGAGGGGGGGGTTCCCTCTTTCCTCACTTAGGATTTTATTTGAGCATTTTAGAGTTACTTTTTTGTACAGGGTGACCTATGACCTTTGTTTCTGGGGTCCTATAATTTTTCTTTACTCCTCCATGAGTATATCTTAAGGGGGGGTGTTGGAGTCATCATCCAACCCACACACCGTTATTTGGTCAATTTTGGCCTAATTACCCACTATCCTAAGTTAATTGACTCGAATTACTAACATCAACATCAGCACACTAGCACACTCCTGACATTGGAATCGGCATCAACACCAACACACTCCTTCAATTAGGGAGGCCAACTAAGCCTTCTCCTTCAATTAGGGAGGCTAACTAGGTTTCCTCCTTCAATCAAGGAGCAAATCTGGGGTGATGTGCTTGTCATAAGTGCACCAATTAGCTAATTGAATGTTGTTTCACCTAAAAATCAGTTAAGTTGAGTTGGAAAATCACCTTCCTCATCTGTTTGTCTATTTTGGGCTGATTTGGGTTAACTGGAGTGAATTAAGGCGCCTCCAACAACTTCTGGTGACTAGTTTCAGTTCAGTTCACTTCATCGGAGTTGGATTGAGTTAGATATGTGCCCCCACATAATAATTGACATGAATTTGAGTTCTATTCAGTTATAATTATTCATTATTGCACTTTGATTCATTTAGGACTCAGTTAGAGTCAATCATGGCTTGATTAGTGGTTAATTGGTGTGTTTAGTGTGGCTAACACACGATTAAGCTACTCTTATCTATGCAATTCAAATGACCTCCAAGGAATTCAAATTGTCTTGCATTCATTCAAGTTGTATGACATTGTATCATCTCTCATTATTTATTATTGATAATATATAGCTGGAACCTCTAATTGCAGCACTGTTAATGTCATTTCATGTGTAAAATTGTCTTGAATCTTCTGTAAGATCTGCTTTAGTCTTAAGATTGATGTGACTGAATTTCACACCGAGACTATATTGTAAGGAATCTTTATGTGTTATTTATTAATTATTTGTATTAATGAACCTCTAATATTAGTTTTGAACTTAAATAACACATATATTTGGTTTTCTTATGAGTTTTCTACACCCTCTCTAGATTTTCATCAATTTAAATGTCTTCTACTCAATGAAATTGAGTTATGTTAATTGATTATGTTATATAATGTCCTTGTGAAAATATTCCAAGTCCAAATATATAGTTTTGTGACCCTTAATATTGCTTAATATTGAGTTGAAAATCAACCTTCTGTGCAGTCTTGATTTCTAGTTCTGCTTGTTTGAACTACAAATCTTTCCAAACCATTATGAAACTTGCATATTCGAACCATAATTGATTTATTAATGTATCATGGATTATTCCAAACCTTTCCAAGTTAAAATACCTCACCCTTTCCTTTCAGGAAGTGCATAATGGAAGATCTAGTTTGCATATATTGGGGTTCCCATGAGCCTTGGAGTAGATTTCAACGATATCTGATTTCAAAACATAAATGGTTCTGGCACATTGTGTAAAGGATATTTTAACTATAAAATCCCTCCCATATTTTAAATCCTTTAGAAATTCCCTCTTGATCTTAGTTGAAAGTACCTAATTTGACCCCTCCATTTTCACTATTTTGTTTCAATTCTTTGGAAAGGTAATTAATGTACAATCAGATATGATTGGTAGATTTCAATGGTATCAGAGCTTGTAGGTTATTTTTAATGGTATTATACCTGCAATTTAACCTTTGTACGAAGTTTTGGTGGCCTAGGTAAAGTTTGTTAGTGTTGTCACCAGTTTGGTTAAAACTAGTCATTGTGTTTCTTGAAAATTTTCACAAGTGTGGATTAGTTCCATAAAGGTACATTACACCATTTAAATTGAAAGAATACATATAATTCATGAGTATAACATGAGGTTTGAACCTATACCTTTTAGAACCACTCTACCCTTCTACTGATTTCAAAATATCTCTATCCCTCTACCCAATTGAGCCATTGAAATAACGCACCCAAGACATGGATCATTCTTGGTATTTTCCATAACCATGAATGTATTGGAAGCCTGTTGTTCAGGATTAAGCACCCTTGTAACCTAGGGTCTGGGGTTACCAACTTACTTCTAACCTTGCAGACAATTAGTTTTAATAAAGCACAGAAAGGAAATAGGAATAAATACTTGACTCACCTGATTACCGACGGTTGATCCAAGATTGATCTTCTTCTGCTATGCTTCTCTCCAAAGCTTCCAGGGATGCACCTCCTTCACCTGCAAAGAGAAAATTCTCCAAGTACAATATTATACATGTATATATGTTAGGTTAGATAAACAATATATCTAGTGCATAATCGAATATATTCATCAACCATAATACATGAAAGAGACTCAACACAATGTTGGAAGAAGAATTCTCTTTATTAACAATCAGTGAATGAGATAAGAGTACAACCCAACGCCTGAGACAAGGACTCCTCTGCAACCAAAGGAATCTGAGTTCTGCTGCTCCAATACTTCTAAAGATATACCACCAGCATAACTTTGCTCTCCAAAACTGATTGATTAATGCCCTCCCCAAGGCCTCTATTTATACTTTGGGAAATAGAGTGGTTTCAAAGGTTGAGGAGGTTGAGATAGTTGGGGTGGTTAATGATTAGGGCCCAACTAATATCCATTAATCATGATTTATATTTTTTAATGTCAAATGAAGATGTACGCTACTATTAATATAGGAAACCCGTGTATGACACGCGAGTTTCTTAAAGGAATCCCACATATGCTGATGTACGCAGGTTGCAATGGAGATAGTCGCGTACATTACGCGAGTTGTCAATGGGAATAGTCGCGTATGTATGTGAGTTGCAATGAAGATAGTCGCATACGCCATTCAACTCTTATAAAAATAATATGGCAAGCTGGTTGAAGGGTAAATGCATTTCATGTCATGCCCATCTATAGTGTTTTGTCAAACTTCAATCCTAAGATGTCCTTTTGTGTACCAACATAAGGAATGTCAGAACTCAGATGAAGAAGTGCCATTTGGGTTGATAAGAGATGCCCCCTAATGTGTTAGGTCAAAGGGAAATGATGCCTGAAATACATTATAATCTTTCTCTTGCAGAACTCAGAAGTCCAGTGGAGCAGAGGTAGTACCTGAAACAAATACATAATAGTGTCATATACAAAATCATATCCGAGGATGTTATGTTCAATATACTGGAACACTAGCTCCTTTACAATATTTGAGTACATCATATAGTATGGGTACAAGACCATGTATATTATAAAGGTGGATCGAAGCCAAAATATACAATAATGATGAGTCTTCAAAGATCTGGAAGCTGTGTAAGTGACCACAACATAATATTGCGCAACTTAGTCCATAAATATGAAACTAAGGTCTTTGTAAATAATCCCAAAGAACCAGTACAATCCAAGCCATGTGAATAGATGTTATTGAAGTCGAACATGGATAGGATTCAACAGATTGTCAACCAATAGGTGATAATCGACAACTGAAGCAAAGGAATTAACCAATAATGAAAGTGAATCCTAAGGTACGATCATCAAAAATCTAGGTCTTTGTCGTCAGGAAGTGTTGATGCGGAACCATGCGGTGATAAGGAAGGCAATAGATCCTCCAATTGATCACAAGAGTGACTAAGAACTGGGTAAAAGGAAGGGAGACACAAGTAGTAATAGATACGACAATGATGGAATCAAGATATAGATCATATACAGGGTTAAGTCCTTGAACAGTGAGCACGACACAAAGATGACCCAAGGAAGATTTTAACTTTATAGATAGTACAACTAGACCTATCTTCCATGTAGGAGACATGATCAGATTCCCCAGGTAGAACTGACAAGAGGAGGAGTAAGAAACTCGAAGTAATAGATGAACTAAAAGTGAACACTGAGACATGAGTATCAAAAAAGACAAAGAGTGCTATGTTCAAGGAGGACATGTTGTCACTGACTGAGAACCAAAAGAAAACTTGTTCCTTACCTTCCCTGTTAAATTCCAAGAAATTCAACTCGAGTCTCTCTTCATTTTTTGACAAGCTTGAAGAGAAGAGGGAATAATGCTTGATAGTGTCATTGATTTGTGGATTTTATGAGCCCGAACTAGTACATGCTCACTTGGTGTTTTCATGTTTAGAGAGTCTGAAAAATCCAAAGAAGACTCTAGGGGGGTCCTTTTTCATCTAATTTAGTCTCTTGAGGCTGAAAAAGTATAAAACATACCACAGAAGAACTCTCTTAACTTCCGTAGAAGAAAAGGTGAACTTTTTTCGTACTTAGTTAGGAAGGTCTGAAAAAGGTTAAATTACCACCTACCCAATGCTCCTTCGAGAGCAGCATATAGCTTGAGTTTTACGAGTGTGAAGGAAAGTAAGATCACTCGGAAAGATCGATTTGAGTACGAGAAATGGGGCTTACAACAATAAACTCGATGCTTTGTTCTTGGTGTTTAATGAGTATGACAAAGACATAAAGTACACTTGGAATCTTTTTCATGTTTAGGTCCAGAGCATGAAAAAGAGAAAAATAAGCTCATACCGAGAGTTCCTTTTCCATAAGTTTAGTCCCTCAGGTCCGGAAAAGTGATAAACTTGTACCTGAGAATACTCTTCTCAATTCCGTAGAAAAGAGAGTGATCCTTTCTCTTATTATTCCACATGGTTCAAGAAAGAGATAACCTACCACCAATGTGGATGCCCATTCACGTATTCTTAACGAGATTGAATGGACAAGTTTACTTGGTAGTCAAGTCTGTTTTGAGGAGTTAGACCTGGGCCTAAAGAAACTCCATAAGGGAGGGGAGTCCTATAAAATCGATGCTTTGTTCTTGGTGTTTAATGAGTATGACAAAGACATAAAGCACACTCGGAATCTTTTTCATGTTTAGGTCTAGAGCACGAAAAAGAGAAAAATAATCTCATAACGGGAGTTCCTTTTCCGTAAGTTTAGTGCCTCAGGTCCGGAAAAGTGATAAACCTATACCTAAGAATACTCTTCTCAATTCCGTAGAAAAGAGAGTGATCCTTTCTCATATTATTCCACATGGTCCAAGAAAGAGATAACCTACCACCAATGTGGATGCCCATTCACGTATTCTTAATGAGATTGAACGGACAAGTTTACTCGGTAGTCAAGTCTGTTTTGAGGAGTTAGACCTGGGCCTAAAGAAACTCCATAAGGAAGGGGAGTCCTATAGCTTGGAAAAAGAGACCAAAATGAGGCTCAATTTGGCGTGAAAAATAGCTAAAAATATTCCCCTGAACCTATGATAGTTGCAGCATGAGTATCAAAAGACAATAAGTAGGTTCTAAATGAGGATACTCATGGGAGGAAAGTCCTATCCACGAAAGAACAATGGTAAAAACAAGGAACTAATGGTTAAAGATACCATAGTCCATGGTCAAAGTGTTAATGCTAGGATCAAGATGGATTAGGTATAAATGTAGAATGCATGTGAAATGACCAAAAACCATCCTATATGAGCGAAAAACAACTTAAAAACGACCATAAACCTGTCACATGGAAGAAAAGATATGGTATTAGTTTAAAATTTATGAACTATAGGGAAAAAACCCACTTTGAAAATAAATTTTCTGTAAATAGTTCAAAATATGAATAAAAAACTCACCATTTGATTTTTAACCATAAAAAGACAAGTTTTACCTCTACCTTTGATTGCTTGTTGTGGACGATTTGGTGGACCATTCCCAAAACCGCAAGTGTTAGGTAAAACTACACTCCATGCTCTTTCATTTGATCCAAGAAATTGTCAATTTGGAGCCCTAATTTCATGTTTTCAAGCGCCATCAAAGCATGGACGTTGTGTACGCAGGTATGGTATGTTAATAGTCACGTACACACATTTTGTACATGGGTTTCCCGAAGGACAGTTGCGTATAGTATGCAACTTGCCTAAAAGACAGCCGTGTACGTTGCGCGAGGTAGAAAAAGAATGTATAGGGTAAAAAAAATCAAATTTTATATGAATCTAATAGTTTGAAATTGCTTGTTTATTAGATTGAAAGATGGTGCTTGAGTGGAGGGAGAGGGAACATGAAGACATGGACCAAGAATCTCTTCAATATGCCCCCATAGTGAATGTTTTATGTCAAAGTGGGTTATTAAAGTTTTTTTGTGCCTCACTTATGCAGACAAATGTCTGCCTCTTAGATTTTTTGATAGACTATTGGGATCATGATATGGGCATGTTTGACCTTCAAGGTGAGTTTTTAGAGATTACATCGGAGGATATCTATTTCATTTCCGGTTTACCATGACAGGGAGGTCTGGTGAACTTGGAAGGTACCGATAGAGGCAGTGACCCTCTAAGTGTACAGAACTATATAGACATATACTGTGAGCCAGGCACTCAAAAGAGGGGTAGCTGCATCCCTATTGTTCACATTTGCAACTTTCCTTTACAGGTATTGGTGAGCACTATAGTGAGGGTTGCAGGGTCATCATCACTTCACCTTGCAACTTGAAACCAAATGAGACTAGCAGTAGACTATATGTAGGGAGCCCTATATGACTGGTGCTCAGGAGTGATCTCGATAATGAGAAAACAGCTCTCTGACTGCAAAAGAGGCAGGAGGAAGAATTTTGGTTATTCCAGCATGTTTATAGCCCTTTTCTTTGAGAGAGTGCCGAGTTTGAGTCCTGCAGTACCATTTCCAGTTCGTTCTCCCCGTCAGCCTAGGCTGAGTAGGTGGGGAGATATCTTCCTCCGCCAGGGAGGTGGTGGATCGATCTAGAGTGTATATGAAGACGAATTCTACTTTTGGTCGGAGTGACAGTTTCCAGCCTTGGAGTAGTTTCCATATGATGGATTAGATTTCTGAGGTGATACCAACCTCGTCCTCCCTCCAGGAGGAGCATGGGGAGAGTTAGGTAATTTTTATTTTCAAAGTTTTTTAAAATTTTTATGGATTTTAATTATATAGATATATACATATGTATAAGAGTTCTAATCCTTTTTTAAAAATGTCAAAATGCAGATATTGGACTAGTCCGCCTTGTTGGGCATCCACGCATGTATGTGTGTCCTGTTTTGGGAGAGGACTAGGGTTTGATTAGGTTTCTTGAGGGGAAGCTGGACAGGCTTACCCAGAAAGAACCTACCTTACGGATTGATCACATCCCTGCCATCATGCAGGAGCTAGTGGTTGGTGTACCACCTGTCTGGATATGCCTTCTGAGGCAGGTAGCCAGGGCAGTACTTGTGTATATAGATGTTGTTGAGGCTGCTGAAGCCGAGGAGGCTGAAGAATCCCAAGCGCAGGGTGATCGGGGGGACCAGGGTGGTCCAAGTGACTAGGGCGATGAAGCTTAGACCTAGGAGAATTTTATGGACTTTAATGCATGTTTTGTATATTTTTTGTATATTATACAATTATGATTGGATCTAAGGATCAGAGACTCGACCTATCTATATGGATAGATATTCACACACACACACACACACACACACACACACACACACATATATATATTCAGTTGATTTACAAATGTTTTTAACGTGTCTGCTGTATATTTTTATGTAAAATGTGTTACATGCCAATCCAAGATATAATTAGCATATGCATCAGTTAATGAATTTTGATTTCTTAGAATATGATTGGATGTAATGAACTCAAAATTTATTTCCAATAACCTAACTTGCATAAACTGACATAATAGAATAGGGTTCTGCACCTGATAAGCCTGATTGAGCTGGGAGACCACCAGTTGAGAGTCCAGTCGAAATTCTAGCTCAGTGATACCACATGACAAAGAATCCCATAAAAGCTCAATGACGGCCCTGTATTCAGCGACATTATTGGTAGAAGGACCTAAGAAAGTGCCTCCTGAGGCAACTAACTGTCCTGAGGGCGAATAAATGACCCATGCAGCTGAAGCCAAATTACAAGTGTGGCGACTGTCACCATCAGTGAAACCTACAAACCACTTGGAATACATCTATAACAACCAGCAGATGGTATAAAAAACACAAACCGGTGACCTATTGTACATAAAAATACATACAATAAAATACAGGAAAGAGTGCTAAGCCTAAGCATAGTACTTTTTCAAGTAGAGCCCATTTCTAGTCTCAAGCAGCTTATTCCCATCGAAATCAATCAATTCATATGCACCCTTGTTTAACACCTTTGACACGACATAAGGCCCCAACCACATAGACCTGAATTTTCCTTCCCCCGGGGGTTCATTGTCTTAGTCCCAGAGCAAAACAAGCTCCCCTTCAGAGAAAATCCAAGGCTTGACCGATTTATTGTATTGGATTTTGACCCTATTTTTATGAGCTTGGTTTGCTGTCAGTGCATCTCTACGATGTTCATCAAGATGTTCTAAATGTAATAGATGTTCTTCCAGCTCAGTCGTATCAGGTAACGCATGAATAGAAATTCTTAAGGACAGGATTTCACATTCAATCGAGGTAACGACTTCCACTCCATGAACGAGTTGGAAGGGGAAAAACCCTGTAGCAGTTTTCACATTGGTCCGATATGCCCAAAGTGCAGGATATAGCATGATATGCCAGTTGGAATGGCCTGCATTAATAGTACGTTTGAGGATAGTTTTCAAAGTTTTATTAACAGCCTTGACTTGACCGTTTTCTTGAGGATAGAACGAAGATGAATGTTCTTGTCTAAATCCTAGCATAGTGGTCAATTCAGTCATCATGCTATTTTGGAAATGACTTCCATGGTCAGTGACAATCACTTTAGGTATACTGAATCGTGCGATAATTTGATTGAACATGAAAAAAGATGCAGTTCCCCCATCAACTTTAAAGGTGGGCATTGCCTCTGCCCATTTCGTAAAGTAATCCATAGCGACAATGATATATTTATGCCCCCCAGCCGAGGCTGGGATACATGTCACGTAATCAATCCCCCACTTCATGAAGGGGCCCACTGAGATAACAGGAAATAATGGAGTGGGATGTGACCGCACCTTTCTAGTGTAAAGCTGACAATGATGACAACGCTTCACGTCTTCCACACAATCTTTAATGACCGTGGGCCAGAAATAACTGGCACATAATATCTTCTGGGCCTTTGCTAACCCAGATAAATGACCCCCACATGCTCCACTATGGGAATAATTTAGGACAATATCCGCTTCCTCGTGGGTAAGACATCGATGCAAAATGAAATTTAGGACAATATCCGCTTCCCGTACGATATAAAGTATCTCCTATAATGAGGTAGTTCTTGGCATGTAGGTGTAGTTTACGTCATTCTTCCTACGAGAAAGCTGCAGGATACTTCAAAGTTTGGAGATAGATAAGTATATATTTGTACCAGGGGCCAAAGGTGGAAATCAAAAAGATATGCTCATCTGGGAATGAGTCTTCTTCAATGGCTACATCTTCCTCTACTGGAAATTCTGCAATGAGCTCAACAAAAACTAAGGATTTTTTGGATTTGGTGGATTGAAAATCCAAGTCAAAATCTTGGAGAATGACTATCCATTTATTGAATTTCCCTCCAACTATCCGTTGAGACAAAACATATTGAAAAGGATTAACATCTGCCACTACCATCATAATCCTCAGTAATATGTAGTGACGTAACCTCTGAATAGCATAAACAGCCGCTAAGGCCAACTTCTCGACGTGGGAATACATGAGTTCAGGTCCGGCTAAAGCACGGCTAAGATAGTAGACGACATGCTCTTGGATCTTATCGTCCTCCTAGACTAGGACTACCCCTATGGTCGACTCAGATGCGGCTAGATACAATATAAAATCCCTAGAGTAATATGGAGGACGCAATAATGGTGCCGACAAGAAAGTTTTTTTAATGCCTCGAATGCGAGTTGTGCAATTTCATCCCATACAAATGGAGTGTCCTGTTTTAACAGGTTCTTGAAACATTTAGTAATCTTGGCATAATTTACAATAAAACGTCGAAGAAAATTGGACTTCCCCTGCAGGCTCTGAAGCTGCCTGATAAAATGAGGAGGAGACAGATTTACAATGGCCTCGACTTTCAAAGGATCCACCTGAATTCCTTTATTAGAAACAATGAATCTGAGCAGTCTCCCTGACTCGACACAGAAAATGCACTTGTGGGGATTCAAACGAATTTTATAGTATCTGCATCATTCAAAAATCAAACACAAGTGATATGGGTGATCGATCCTCTTACGAGAATGTGCAGGCAAATCATCAAGGTAGGGTTCGACAATGGCCTTAATATCGTGAAAGGAAAAATTCATGTCCTGCTGAAAGGTTGCCCCAACATTTTTCAATCCAAAGGGCATTTTATTGTACGTGAAGGTACCCCAAGGACAAATGAAAGTTCTTTTATGTTGGTCTTCCAGTTTAATTTGGATTTGATTATATCCGGAGAAACCATCCATAAACAAAAATACTTCACTTCCCGTGCAAGCATCAATAACTTGATCTATAAATGGCATGGGATAGTTGTCCTTAGGACAAGCTTTGTTTAAATCTTGAAAGTCAGTACACACACGTATGGTCCCTTGATTTTTATCAATAGGAACAGGGTTGGATACCCATTCTGTCAAAGCTATGGGATAAATAAAACCAGCTTTCAGCAGTTTCTCCACTTCAGCCTTCACTGCCGCCACTTTACGCGGGTTAACAGGTCTCAAATTTTTCCGAACGAGTTTAGTGTCAGGGAATGTTCATATTTTGTGCTCAACTATATATGGATCAATTCTTAACATCTCCTCATATGACCAGGCAAAAACGTCATGGAATTCCTTAAACAAGGCCGTATAGATCACAATCTCCTCAGAAGAGCAGTTTGCGTCGATATGCACATTTTCCAAAATGTTAGGATTTATAGAGATGTTGATAGGGATAGTAGCAGAAATATTTTCCATGTTCCCCTCAACAAACATTCCTTCCCTTGGTAAGGGATTAATGGGCGTATCAACATCATCTGCTAGTCTCATATGAAACTCCTGGTTCTCTATCCTGCTTAACTCTAGAAGAAAATAAGATCGATGGTGAATATCTTCACAGATCTTATCTCGCCCGCACATGGCTTCTAGAATGGCTTCATCCGAAGGTAAAACCATATATAAGCAATCTCTAGAATGAAAAGAGTTTTCTTCCCAAGCAGGCAGATAGGATTCTTCCAGTTCCTCTGAGACTGTGAGGGGGACCGAAATGGGATCAACAACACTATGGGTGGTAGCTTGATAAACCACTTCCGCTTCCTATAAGGGCACTTCAGGTTCATGGTGGCAAGGGAGAACCCAAGGATCAGTCCTATCAATAATCGTAGCTATGGACTTCCCCACACTAGTAGAACCTATATAATTAATCGGAGCTGGAAAATCAAATGTGCCCATCAATGATGTGTACATTCCAACCCCTAAGCTCTCTGAAGTAGGTTTAAACTGATCAACCAATGGTATAATGGACTCATTAGATTCCATGCAGCCTTTTCGAGTAAAATTGAGTTGGTCAATAGTAACCAACTTCCCTTCATGTGGAAACACTACCACCCGAAAAACGGCCGATGCAATAGCAGACATGGCATAAGTCCAACTTCTCCCCAAGAGCAAGTTGTAATTCAAAGGGGCATCAATCGCCTCTACCTCAACAGACACTGCTTTCTCTACCAGCTTAATTTCAAAATCCAGAAGGATATCATGTGGAGGAAATGACCTTTCGTTGAAAGTAGCAAGTAGGGTGTTTTAAGGGACCAGATCTGGGGATCCAAGAGATTTCCAACAAGACAAGGACATAACACATGTAGAAGCACCCTCGTCGACAACTGCTCTTCCAAAGGTATTTCCACCATGGATGGCATCTATCAATAAGGCTACATGATATGGTAGGCAAATTTTGACATTAGACAAATTAAATTTCGCCATGAGACTCGATGAGTCCATACTGCCTAAGGTTGCTATGAGTGCTTCCCGCTGGGCGAGCCAACTCTATAACACCTCTAAAGCCGACATTGCACAAGGAGTTCGGGCTAATTCTTCAACTATGGAGTAGTTTTCTGCAGCCCTAGCATTAGAATTATGCAAGGTCTTCTTAAAGACACCTTTCGGTATCTTGGGCATAATTTCGGCAAGTTTCTCAATCGTGAGAGGGTTAGAAGTTTCACCTATTGACTTACCCTTCTCCGAGGTCTCTTTTTCATAGTTCTTGTTCCTATTCTATAGTAAAGTTTGGGATCAAACCATGTTGATATAATTGGGGTCAGGAGCATTTGGGGTGCCCCCTGCTGCATTTGAAGCTGAAGCATAATTCTGGCCATGGGGAAAAGGATCCTTCAGGATAGCCGGTTGTTGGGCTTTTAACAGCTTCTAAATTTGTTCCATAAGGGGACATAGATGGGTAAGGTGATCTTCATGGCACAACTTACATGGGAATTTCACCTTCTTCTTTTCTTTCTTGCCCCCGTCAGCATTTTTTGTGGGTTTTTTCTTGTTTTGGTTTCCCCCCCCTTTCTTTCCTCTCTTCTTTTATCCACCAAGCTATTGATTTCCCTTCTGAGAGGTTTGTGCAAAAACGTTTGCATTTTTGGGTGAGGGGTTAGCCTTTGCTGCCTCCGCCATAGAATGTTTGACGAACAGCTGATGGAGTTGTTTGGCTAAAGATTCTACAGTGGGAGAATTTACGGAACCAACCACACCATCGGCATGGGGTCTAGGCTTAGGCTTCTCTGCATCGTGCGTTGGCCTTGGTGCCTCAGGGATAATCTCATATAATATCCCAGACTGAGAATATATCAAATCTAGTTGTTGGGCCCTGAGGATAGCTTCTTCCTCATTCGTCACTCCTGAAGTAGATACATCCTTATATATATAAGGCAATAGGGATTTAAGGAACCATTCTAATAAGAACTTAGGAGGTATAGTGGCTTTAATAAGGCTCTTCGATATTCTCCATTCTTGGATGTGATCTGAGATATGGGTGGCCTTGTTCTGCTGGAAGGTAGACAACAAGTCCATTCCGAAATCATATCGGGCAGGAAGCTAGAAGTGACTAAGAAATGCATTAGCCAAGTCCCAAAAATTGCTAAACACAGTAGAAGGAAACTCAATGTACAATTTTGATGTAGTACTCGTCAAAGTTCTTTGGAACAGCCTCAACCGAACTGAATCTTTGTTCAGTGAGTTGGAATATCACCATAAATGGAAAGTGGTGGCATGAGCTCCAGGATCGTCACCAAATTTTCATTCAAATTTTGGGATATCCGAGGGCAGCTTGGTAGGGACGGGTGGCCAGGAGGGATCATGTTTCATCCGGTCATTCATTAGTTTAGACAAATCTGGAAAATTTAATGTCGCCAGGAAAGGAAGCTTGGGTCTAACCGGAGCACTAAAAGTGCCAGTTTGGGGATTAGAGGGACTTGCCCCCATATTCCCATATGTGAAGGTGGGGTTGCCCCATGCTGCCAGTTGTGAAGTGGATGGGTTGCTTTGGAAAGGATTCCATCCATAAGCCACAGGATTGTTTGTGTGAGGTGCAGTATAATAGGTTCTGTCTGCCCCATTCGAAACTAGGGTTTGAAATATACGAGCAGGTATCCCTCCGCTAAAAAGCGAAAAGGGAGAGCTCGTGAACGGAGCTGAAACCAAAGTTTGAAAACCTTGACTATAAGGGTTAGTGTTTCCAAACTACACCCCTACATATGAGGGTGTTGGGCCTACGTATGGAGTGGATGGGGGAATGTGCCCCCCATTCCAAGGAAATCCTTGGAAAAATGTCGAGGATCCTATAGGACCACTCTAGGCAGTGTGTGCGAAGGAAGTAGGAACTATAGGTACACTAGGAATCCCAGTGACCATGCCACCAAAAGCACCTGCTAGACTTGTGGGAGCAGGTGGTTGAACCACTCGGCTCGCTATATTTAAGGGCTTAGTAGGTATACTTGTTCTAGGGGTCCCTACTAGGGGAGGTAGCACCCCTTTAGTCGGAGTGGCTGAGGTGGAAGTGAAAGAACTTTCTCCTGTAGTAGACATTATCTTGCCCACATGGACACCAATCATAGGTGAGTCAAAAGGAGGAACCTAAATGATCAAAGGATCGTTTAATTCAATTAGAGGTGTATTAAAATTCCTTGAAAACTCGTCAACCTGCAAGTCTTCTATCTCAACTGCGTTTAATTTAAAATGGTTTTCCCTAAGTTTTGGTTCACTTGGAACTTCACTAACTCCTATCGGTTCAAAAGAACCATCTGTGTCCAATCTCCGCCTTTGAGGGGGAGGTGGAGGTTCCAAAGTAATAAGCGGAGGAAGGTTTTGCAACCTTCGTGACCTTTCGATAGATTGGTTCTCCACAATTGTAAATTTGACTCTTCAAACCCTAAGGTTGGATAAAACACAGACAAACCACAGAGAAATCACTACAAAAATTCCTAAAGTCTCAACAATCACAAAGGGTACAAGGTATGCTTTCCCGAAGAAAGCCGAGAGACAGTTTCTTGGCGTCCTTGAAAAGGTTCTTAGGCACAAGCAGAGGAATCACCCACCGCCCTCCTACACTTTCAACAAGGGTTACCTTCCAAGCCCGTCCAAGGTGAACCAGAAATAGCCTTCCGGTTTACCTGTGTATAAACCCTAGATGTCAAGAGACTAGAGGCTACCCTAACTATATAAATAGTCTGGGGGGACAATCGCAAGCCTAATTCGTACGCATGGGTAGGGTAGCTGAGCTTGAAAATCTGTCTAGGAAAGAATCCCCAGATGCATAAAAACCCTGGTCTGCGTTTCGACAAGGAATCAGAGGGTTATCTCCTCAGTCCAATGCCTCCACACGGCCCCGTTCTTAACTCCCATTTGAGAGGAGCTTCCCAGATACTATTGATAAAGAGAAGGATTTACCTATCAGTTGGCCTACTATGTCTGAATTTAAGTACTTATGGGGAGTTTACACTTCCTATCCCACAAGTCTAGCCTAAGCTAGTAGGTGTATGGCCCTATACAACAAAAACTACTAATAAGTTTTAAATTATATCGTTCATTTTAAGGGTTGTTTTTACTCAGAAGGAAAGTGGAGTGAAAGACTATGATGTTATTGACTCGATAAGAAACGTAAAAAATAGGTGTATAAATCAATTTCAAAGCAAATTATCACTACTTAAAACAAGCTTCTCTTTTTCTTTTTCTTTTTGTAAATATAAACTAATGAAAATGCAACTCTGAAAGAGAAAACTAAGACTTATTTTTTGTAATTTTTGAGATTATATTTAAAAACTGAAATTAAAACTACCATATGCGATTCAAATGAAAATGTTTCCAATGCTTTTCTTTTCACTTTTCAAATTCCTCAAAGATTACTATGCATATAAATGCAAAAATTCTTGAGTATGCTTGAATAATCTAACTATATAAAGTAAGCAAAATGAAGTACAGCAGATTTATAAAAACCAAAGATTAACCACCTAAGGAAGACTTGGAAAACACCCAGCTGGGAAAGACACAATGAATGGAAATCAATAAAATCAAACAAAGGAAAGTGACAAACCAACACTATTCAGAAATAGAATGGGATATATGGTATCTAGAAACCTGATCACTGATTCAAACAACCATCACTTGGACCTATCACCCAACAGGAAAATCCACTTCAAATTGTTAAAAGAAAGACAATCCAACCAATAAAAACTCAAGGGCTTACCGAAAAGCACGAAGTATGGTTAACAGTGCTATCAAACCTATAGTGTAATTCCAGTACTAAAGACCACCAGGAAAGACAAAATCCACAAAAGGACAGGGACAAGCAACCCTACCCAAAAAAATTTGTTGCTCAGGCTTGTATGCGACTGTCTACAAGAGCAACCTATGTACTGTACGCGACTGTCCAATATAGCAACCGGTGTACACAGACCTCTGTTGGCGACTGTGTAGCACAACAACCCACATACAGGAGTAAAAATTTTCAACAAAAATAAAAAATTATGAAGGTCTTCAAACACCACTATAAGTCTAAACCAAGACAAAACACCACACACTGAATCAAAGCAAAGACTGGGCAAGGATCTACAGATTTAACCCACAGCATGCTGGGCTCCCCAGCGGAGTCATCAGTTCTATTGTTCAGGATTAAACACCCTTGTAACATAGGGTCTAGGGTTACCAAATTAGTTCTAACCTTGTAGACAATTATCTTTAATAAAGCACAGAAAGGAAATAGGAAGAAATACTTGACTCACCCGATTACCAACGGTTGATCCAAGCTTGATCTTCTTCCGCTCTGCTTCTCTCCAAAGATTCTAGGGATGTACCTCCTTCACCTGCAAAGAGCAAATTCTCCAAGTACAATCTTATACATGTATATATGACAGGTTAGATAAACAATATATCTAGTGCATAATTGAATTTATTCATCAACCATAATACATGAAAGAGACTCAACACAATGTTGGAAGAAGAATTCTCTTTATTAATAATCAGTGAATGAGATAAGAGTACAACCCAACGCCTGAGACAAGGACTCCTCTGCAACCAAAGGACTCTGAGTTCTGCTGCTCCAAGACTTCTGAAGATATACCACCAGCATAAATTTTCTCTCCAAACTTGATTGATTAATGCCCTCCCCAAGGCCTCTATTTATACTTTGAGAAATATAGTGGTTTTGAAGGTTGAGGAGGTTGAGATAGTTGGGGTGCTTAATGATTAGGGCCCAAATAATCTCCATTAATCATGATTTATATTTTTTAATGTCGAATGAAGATGTACGCAACTATTAATATAGGCAACCCGCGTATGACACACGAGTTGCTTAAAGGAAACCCGCATATGCTGATGTACGCAGGTTGCAATGGAGACAGTCGCGTACAGAACATGAGTTGTCAATGGGAATAGTCATGTACGTACACGAGTTGCAATGAATATAGTCGCGTACGCCATTCAACTCTTAGAAAAATAATATGGCAAGCTGGTTGAAGGGTAAATGCATTTCATGTCATGCCCATCTATAGTGTTTTGGCAAACTTCAATCCTAAGATGTCCTTTTGTGTACCAACATAAGGAATGTCGGCACTCGGATGGAGAAGTGTCATTTGGGTTGAAGACAAAGCCATTGGTTTAATATCACACCATGTTGTTTTCCCAATGATGGAGATATTTTATAATTAGCATCTAGATTTATTTTTATGAATATAAAACCTTATGTTTTGAGGTATGGACCCAATGAGTTGGGCATACGGTTACAAACGATATCATGGTGGAAATGGACCTCTTGTCCTTGACATGGGGTCATGAGAGGCTATAGTTATAATTTTGTAATGAACAAATATGTGGTATTTGTTAATTTATGGATATGACAGCTTTGGGCATACCAATTCTTCAGATATTCCTATTGTAAAGTTGGTGTGATATTTAATATTCCACTTTGTATCATTGGTAGTCATAATGTTCATCTATAAGTTTGCATCATGATTTTGTCATGATTTAATATTTTAATGGTTAACTAAACGAGGAATTTTTTAGCGTGCATGTTATACTTGATAGATTGTTTTAGTTTTTTTTCTTGTATTACTTATTCGAAAAACTATCAATTTTAAATGAGTCTCCTAACTAGTTGAGGTAGCTAAATAAAATTACACAAAGCATAGTTATTATTGTTCTCTTTCAATTGTATAGAAAGGTCACACATCCCAAGAACATAGAAAATTGGTTATGGTCCATTTTCTCTACAATTATAGTTTACAAAAGAAATACCTTGTAGCTTGGTATTACTAAATATAAATTGTAAATGTAAGCATGCTTGCACTAAAAGTTTGTATGCTATATTATGAGTACAACAAGTGAATGTAGTGTAGAATTTGCCTGCTATAAGTGTCAATTGAATTTGGTTGTTATCAACATATTAATTCCATGGATTCCTAATTTTGGTACAAACCATACCAACATCTCAAGGCATACAAAGTTTGATGATTTTGAATATTATATTTTTACCATGGAAAATGTTCCCCACAACCAACTTTCAATCCATTTGTTATCACATACCTATCATATGTCCCCATGTAGTCTTGTTTCATGGGCCTACATTGACCTAACCTGAAATCCTAAACTTCGCTCCCTCTAGTGGACTATGTGACACTACCAAATATGTCATGTTCCAAATTGTGCTATGGTTTAAGACATAATTTTGGCCTAAGTCACCTAGGATTAAAATTATTAAATTGGTCTCTAAGGGAAGAAATTTACCTAAGTAAGATGTCCAAGGGTGTAATTTAAGAATAATTGGACTAAGGTAGACCACATGAAGGATATAAAATTCCCAATTTAAGTTTCCTAAGAGAATTATTAATAACTATTAATAATTGGCCATTACTATTTTAAACGAGTTAAGATTATTAATATTGGACTAAAATATAAAAAATAGTATTTATTTGTGGTTAATTGGGATCATGAGAGTGCGTAGGAGATTAGGTGGTCCTTTGTATTTTCCTTGTAAACAAAAAATGAAATTGGAATAAAGCATCACAAAGTAGGAAAATCAATGAAAAGTAGGAAACTGGCAAAAAGGCAAGAAAAGCAAAGAAAATTAGGAAAGCAGTAGTAAATCCAGGAAAAGTAGACATTTCTAAAGCAAGGAAAATTAGATCAAAGTAGAAAGGTAGGAAAGAAATGAAACAAAGAACACAAATATTCAAGTCCCTAATTCTATCAAGGAGGGCATGTGGATGAGCTAGCAGACCACATACCGTGAATCTAATCCAAGAAATAACTAGCCTAAGAAGCTACATAGTCTATAAAAAAGTGAGAGAGTGCACCATTCACATTGTTTTAGTAATTTTTCAATTCAAATTTGAAATCTATGAATCTTGTAAAATAGTTGGGAGATGTTCCCCCTGGGAGATGTGCCCCTGCTATACATTGTACTAGTTGATTCTTCAGTTAGAGTTTGAGGATAATGACATTAATCCATTTTCATTTAGTTATTGTAGGTATTCAAGTTTTATTTTAGGTGTCTTCATTCCACTTCATATCCAAACCACTTCCATTCAAGTGCATTATTTCTCTTTCAGTGCGTAAATATAATGGTTGTATTACACCTCATGTACTGCATTGTATTTTTCCAAGCATAAACACATATTCATGAGTAATTGATACTAATTTTACATTTATTTCATTTACATGTGTTCTTATTCATTTTAATAATATCATTTTTCTTCTAGTTCTGCAATACAATTGTTGTCTTAAGATATTTTATCACCTTATGCTCATTGTAATGCAATTTCTAGCTAGTTTCCCATGTTAATGCAAATAACTATCTTCCTTCTGTCCAAATTATATTATGTGAGTTTTTTCAGACTTCTAATACCCTGATCAATCCATCCCAATATCTATAACATAAATTCACGACTCTCTAGGGTTGTTTGAATCCACTTTGAAATATCCTAGTTGAGCAGTCCTGTAAATGTTTTTCTCTTCCTAGTTTTCAATTTTTTTCAAATTAAGTCTAGATATATTATTTTATTTTTTGATTGTGGGTTTGGATTATATATAATCCAACAACTTCCATCTTGCACTATAATCCTTCAGGTTCCACATAAATCCTAGGGCCAGTGCCTTAAAGTATTTGGTTTTACCAAAGGAGTCTACCCAAGCATGATTTAACCTAGTAAAAGTGAAGTTGTAAAATTTACGAGTCTATTTAGGCTGATATATATTACCCTTAGGCTTTATTTTACGTCATTACTGAGTTTGGGTGAATTTGGGAAGGTCTAACTATGTTTGGAATTAATTCTGTTAATTCTAGTTTTCAATTCTAGCACCTAGTTTTGAATTTTTTGATTTAGATATTTGTGTTTGAGATAACATGTCCATTAGTATTATTGGGGATATTATAGTGGTATCATAGCATGGTCCTCTGCACTTGTGAGCAACAATACTAATCTCCTTAAAATATCTGTTGAAAAAAAATTGTAGATTACATTTTAAGTTTGCAGCTATGAGGCTAGCCTCAGTCATTGAAGATGGAGATTTCGATCCATATGTGGAAGAATAAATCATCTATATAGAGGGAGGGTTTCCATGAGATGAGGATGGTTAGTTTAGTGACCAAATGCACAATGAATACCAGTGGGTTGAACCATCAAAGGATAGATCAAAATATGATTTCGCAGGGAGGACGGTAGTCATAGAAATTATGCCTCGTCGCTATCAAGAGTATCTCTCTTTGAGGGAAAAGACTCGTGAGAAAATATATTTAAAATATCAATTTCAATGCCAATATGGAATTTTGGCCCCAATATGTGAATGAGACCTATTTTGAAATAAACAAAAAATCAAGGGAGGAACCAAGTTGTTCCACCACTTCAAGAAAAGAAGAAGAAGAAGGAACCAAAGGTGAAGGTTTGTCAAACCAATTTGCATATTCAAACATCATGAGGCCGTTATTTGGTTTTTATTCAAGTACTATCCAAAATTTGTGATCCTAGTACCACCCAAGATGGAGAAATTTCAAGTTTCCTAGAAGAGGATGGCAATGAATCAAAAGCACTTGGAGGTAAAAGAGAAGGCATGCATATAGATTTCCTCCAATCAAATGAAGAAGTGAATCTGAGTGAAACACAAGTTGAAGATGTGAGTCTTACTGTGGAATCCAATGAGAAAGATCATGCTTGCACCTATATCCTCCAAGAATAAGATGAAGAGGAACCATGTGTAGTTGAAGTTCCAGTTTCACACCATCCGATTGTTGGTAGGATGGAAGGTGAATTCACTTCCATCTTTTTTGTTGGTGATTTCCATACCACTACAAAGGAGATTGATTCTATTGATGGAGGTGATAATTTTTTTGGATCAGATCCAAAAGAAGAATATAAATCATATTTATATTCACTACTTGAGCTTTATAATTAAGTAGAAGACAAGCACACACTAGTTGGGTGTGAACCAATGAGTTTGGTGGAAGAACATGCCACCACCACTATACTTCATGAAGAATAAGATATGATACAAAGGTATGATAACCAATCATATTTTTGTATTCCCTTGTGTAATAATGATGATGCAACCACATCAAAGGATAGGTATGGAATGGTTAATTCTTTTGGTATTGAGGCTCAAATTTTTGGTGTTAAGAATGAATGGAGGGATAGGGATGAGTCATTGGATGGGAGTCTACATGACTCACATATGGTGGATGAGACCACATGTGGAAGTACACACTATGTTTTCAAGAATCCATGGAGTGACTTAGAGATTCTTCTTAATCACATAAGAGAGGATAATGCAGGTTATGTCTAGGACTAATGGTTTACACAAGATTTTGAATATCTTGTTGGGACATTTCATATGGAGGAGAGACAAAGTGGAGCTGTGGAAAGATTCTCTATCTCTAAATTGAGCATTATTATAAGAGAAATGGAAGAGATCAATGATGAATACTTGTAGTTGTTTATGGACTGAGACATTACTCTTAAATTTGTTGAAGATAAGGAAACAATAGGAGAACATCTTCATGTGGATTTGGGAGATTCACATTGCTAAGTCCAGAACCACTAGTGATCATATGTGTGTGGATGATTACACACACAATGATTTGGAGGTACCTCATGCACAAGGTGAGCATGAGGGGTGTTTAATGATGCAATTACTTGAAGGAAGTAGTGACATGGATATTAATTACAGAGAACTTGTTTCACACCAAAAGGAACCTCATGAGAAGTTTGAATATGAAGAGGAATCTGATTTGCAAATGTTTGATAAAATTACTTTCATGGAGAAACCATTTTCTATTGAATAACTGGAGTCCAATCAAGAAGCAATGACAAAAATCAAAGTTAGATTTTTTCATTTTCTGTCCGATAGATATCATTTGTTTTCTCTTGTGGGGATGTATCATGGTGCAGCTTTCAGGGATTCAAAATATATTGACAAGATCACTCTTGAGTTGGAGTCCACCCAAGATTCTTTTAAGAGTATTCATAGTGCACTTCAACGATCTGAGATTCAGATTGAGCATATTCATGATAAGTTTCCAAGATCACATTCTCTCTCATACATTTCTGATAGTCATTCTCATATGGATGATTACATTCATGGACCAAAGGAGGATCAAGCATTTGAGTTTCCTTTTGGATCTAGTCACACCTTCATGGAGGAGGTAGAGAAACACACCATTGTCAAACTAACCAGTGGAGGATGACATATATTCACCATTTTGATGGATTTATATCACATGGAGATGATATTGGTTGACTCTACTTCATCCCACATACCTATGGAATACATGACACATGCAAATAAATATTTGGTGAATGGATTATTTCTCTTGGTTCCACGTGAAAAGAAAGAAGCTTCCTCATTCATTTTTTATGATTGTAGGGTCATACGATATGGTGTGACAAGTGCATCAATCCCTTCACACCAACAACAAAGGCATCCAATATCATTCCCTCATGCCTCCATCATGCACAATAGTTCATGGGATTTCCACTTTCACTATTTGAATGGAATCGGCGACAAATATTTGAGCTCTTGGACTAGAGATAATCCTACACATGAGAAAGATACATGATTTCCATTTGGATCATTTAGTTGGAATGTTTGTTCATCCATTGATTAGATGAGTGGAGACATGTTGGAGCTAAGCACCCTCAAGGGTGAATTTTTGCTTGTATTAGTGGAGAGTTGTATGATACATCACACATCTTTTATGAGCAGGTGTATGGGAATTTATGGTTTCTAGATCATTCCTTGAGAACATGGGATTATGACTTATGCCAATTGGTTAGCAGTAATGAGAGCCTTTATGCTAGTTTTCACATGGCACATAAGAATATTAATTTTTTTATGGATATACTCACTGAGATCGAATCTACCATTGGGAATGTTTAACTTATAGTAGGGTGGAGTGATCTACACATTTTCCATGGTGTTGTATTCTTCTTGGTGATCATGGTGTTTCAGAGGAAGAAACCAAGGAAGTGGAACCCTGGAATTCCTTATAATGAAAACTTTACACAAGTGTAGTGCCATTGGGATACATGAAACATACATAGTGGGATCGAAGTATTCCTTGGCATGATGGATTGCTTGTGGTGGCATTGTCATCTATTGGAGTAAAACGCAAGAAATGAGATCCTGGCATTGCTTGGTTTGATCCTAGTTGGGTAATCAATTGTCTTGTTGTCTTGAGAGAGTGATCAAACCTCCTTTTACACTTCATATTGCATTGATGGTAGTATAAACTTGCATTTCTTAGGGTTATTTTGAACCGTGGGATCATCACATTGGTGCTCTGTCTGTCACACTAGGTAAGTGGAAAGACGGTGATGGAGCTATCTCTTGGGAGAATTCATGAGAAACTTATGATTAGAGTTGAGAAACAATAGCATGATAGACCCTCTCAAAGTTTAGAGGGGTGTTTAGAGATATAATTCGGGGCACATTCTAGTATACATTCATGATTTTTATGATTTTAGTTATGGTGACAAAGTTAGTGACTTCGTATGGTCATTAATATGATGAGAGGAAGAAAATCCATGACCATGTTTGGGATGGAGATGCATTGTTAGTACTTGGAATAAATTGCTTTAGGACAAGCAATCTTAGGAGGGCAGGATTTTTCATGTCCCAAATTTTTCTATGGTCTAAGACATAATTTTGTCCTAAGTCACCTAGGATTAAAATGATTAAATTGGTGCCTAAGGGTAGAAATTTACCTAACCAAGATGTTCAATGGTGTAATTGAAGAATACTTGAACTAGGGTGGGCCACATGAAGGATATAAAATTCCCAATTTAAGTTTCCTAAGAGAATTATTAATAATTTGGGAATAATATTTTACACAAGTTAATATTATTAATATTGGTATAAAATATACAAAATTATATTTATTTGTGATTAATTGGGATCATGAAGGAACATAGGATATTAGGTGGTCCTTTGCATTTTCCTTGAAAACAAAAAAGGAAAGTGGAATAATGCAACACAAAGTAGGAAATCAGTGAAAAGCAAGAAACTGGAAACACAAAGAAAATTAGGAAAGAGGTAGCAAATCAAGGAAAAATAGAAGTTTCTAAATCAAGGAAAATCATACCAAATAAGAAAGGAAGGAAATAAAGGAAAAAAATCACATAAAGATGCAAGTATCTAATTCAATCAAAGAGAGCACATGGATGAGCTAGTGGACAACATGCCATGAATCTAATCTAGGGAATAACTTGCCTAAGAAGCTATAGAGTCTATAAGAGAGAGAGAGAGAGAGAGAGAGAGAGAACACCATTCACATTTGTTTTTTCATTTTTTAATTCAAATTGAGAAGCTCTAAATCTTGTCAAAGACTTGGGAGATGTTCCCCTTGTCACTAGTTGGGAGATGTGCCCCTGTTATACATTGTTTTAGTTGATTCTTTAGCTAGAGTTTGAGGAGAATGGAATTCAGCCATTTTCATTGAGTTTATTGAAGGTATTCAAGTTTTATTACATATCGCTTTGTGTCACTTCATATCCAAACCACTTCTAGTCAAGCACATTATTTCTCTTTTAGTGTGTAAATGTAATGGTTGTACTGTGCCTCTTGTAATGCCTTGTATTTGTCTAAGGATGAGCGCATATTCATGAATAATTGGTGCTAATTTTTGAGATATTTAATGTCCATGTATTCTTCTAGTTCTGCAATACAAATTCTATCTTCATTGATTTTCTCACCTTATGCTCCTTGCAATACATTTTCTAGCTAGTTTCTAGTTTTTGTGCAGTTAGTTGTCTTCATTGTGTCCAAATTTGATTCTTTGAGTTGTTGTATATTTTTGAAACCTTGATGAATCCATCCCAAGATATATAATTTAAATTTGTGACCCTATAGGGTTGTTTTAATACACTTGGAAATATCCTAGTTGAGCAGTCCTAATTTTTTTTTCTCTTCCTAGATTTCTGTTGTAGTCACTCTCGTCATATAGTTACCAATAATAAATCATACAATATCACAAAAGTATTCACAATATATAATATAGACAAGAAAACATAATGGATATAGAATCAACATTAATTATATTACTCAACATAAACCATACAAAGTGCATACAAAATTTCTAGTACATTATGTCTCATATATGGCTCTTCAGCCTATAATTATACAATTTAAAATTAGTTACATAATGGTCTTGTTAGCTTAATCGACCAACAAGTATGTGCTGACAAGTAGTCGGTCGGAGGACCTAGTCGACTAATCGACTAGGATCCTCCAACATCTCCCCCACCAACAAAATGATTCTTCATCCCGAAGAGAGAAGGGAGATGTAGAATTGTTGGAGGAATCAAATTCTATCTAATGAGTAATATTTCTTGATATTCTCTAGCTATTTAGAATCAGAGGTATTGGAATTCGACTAGTGGATGGCACATACTTTGACAATTACTTCGACATATATTGTCAATTGATGTTGAAACTATTCCCACACACACAAGGAATTTTTTAATGTTGATGCTCAGAGGGGTGAGTCACAAAAGGAGTTCACTATTTTTCTGCAATAGGATACTCTTGAATATGGATCATATTTTCTCCCAGAAGTTCAATATGGTCGTTGACACCTAATAGCAACTGATGCATGTGTGAACTACTTTAGTCGACTTTGAGTAATGCAGGTATTTCTTGGGATATTGTTGGTCGTCTGGGAAGACTCGGGTTTACTATAATGAACCAACAACACCACTAGCTCACCGGCCCTTTCAGCGACAGACCGCGGAGCGGCCTGAAGTCTCACCCGAAGTGATCCTAATGGGTTGGTCAAGGACTCAAGTGTCTCGACCAGGTTCTGTATGGCATCCTATGTGCGTCTCGCAGCTCTTCTTAGCTCACGAGACCGCTCTTTCCTCTCTGCGACACGGTGCGCAGTTTCCTCTTGCTCGCAATGACTCCAACCTCTATCGCATCGCCGCGCCCCGGGAAACACCTAACTCTCTCCTACACTCACTCCTCAACCCACGGTATCGCGCACCGCAGCTCCTCTTCTGGTGCGATATCGCCTCCCTGTGATATCCTGCCGCTGCGACTCAGCGTACTTATCTTACTGGTGTTAACTTACCAGACACAATACGCGAAGCTATTTTATACTGTGACTCTTAACTGTCTTAAGTGAAACTTAGACAAGTCGTTATACAGAAGACTTAAAGACTTCAACTTGCATTTATCCCTGTAATATGCCGTGAACTGAATAACATATACATACATTTACTGTAAGCAAAGTTCGTGTAATGAATGACAGATATAACATGTAAATACAATCACATGAATCAAACACATAACACTCTGATTTTACGTGGTTCATTTCCAGCGTGGAAGTTACATCTCTTCGTCTTCGCCAAAATGGCAGCTTTTCCTGTAGCTGCGGAACTCTGCTCCAACAGTCCCCTAACACATGCTTGTGGCTCGTCCCCCAGCCACTACCAACAGTCTTCTCCTGCTGTAGCTTTTCCTTGGCTTCCTGCGAAGTGTGCTGAAGCTTGTCCCGAAGTCCTATGACTTCGTTCTCCATAGCTGTGACACGCTCTTTATAGTTTCTGTAACTTACTTCTTTGGGCTCTCTTATCTTTCATTCCCACATTCATGCTCTCTCTTTCGTCGCTTGCGAGACCTTTTAAGGATCTCGAGGTCTTGAGAAGTCTTCCACATATATCCTTTCCTCTTTATCTGGGTTAGAACTTTTATCACAAGGAAAATCTATATCTTCCAGCTTTCTCAACATTTCATTCAGTATGGAGCCTACTTATGCGAAAGGTATACAAACCAGGAATTCACTTCCGAGAACAATCCTCTGTATACATCTTGAAGTTCTGCTTGTTCGGTTTGTTTTCCCTTTCACTTTTCTTCTCAGCAACTCGCTCCAGGTATTCACACTGCTTGGGTTCCGCATATTTTCATTCCTGACCTTTGGAACCGCTTGTTCTGCTCTTAGCTGATGAGATAGGTCATCTCCCTTCTCCTGTTTCTTTCTTTTTCTCATTTTTACTTTCTTCCTAGCGAGAGATTTCTTCTCATCATTCCGCTACTCTGCTTTCTTATCTTCAGTGATCGGCTCGGCTTTCTTCTTTTCTGCAGCAAAGACTTTGATGACATCTTCTACATCCTGCGTTTGATTCCTCATCCTTGGAAATTGTCTTACCTGTGATATTCCTAATTTCACAACCCTGGGCGGCATTGCCATATTGGGCATACGGCCACCATACTCGAAGCATCTCAGACTGTCTTCTAAAGGTTCCTCCTCGGGCAGAACCCACTCAGTGTTATACTTTGAATTGGAAATGGCTGCAAACTCTGGAAATCACAGCACTCTGTAACGAAATTAGCTCTAGACAGGGGACACTTAACATTGCACTCTATAGCTCTCGGCTCTTTGCAAAAGTCACCCTCCCGAATGAATAATTTCTTCTTTTATACTGAAGGCGGTAATCCCGGATGCAACGGTCATCTAGACTGAACCTGTCGATCGTATTAATTGCTTGGACGAGACCACACCCATCGTTCCGATCCTTAATAAATGCTGAAATCCGATCAATTTTCCTCGAAACGTGTGTGTGCAGGCGCCAGTCTCGTCGAAGATTTGCCAAATCTGGGAAAATTTATTATGCCGTGCCAAATCTACGGTAAGGTATACCGGTCATTTCCTCATTAATTGCCTATCAGAAGGTGACTTGACTAGCCCTCTGTCTCGTTACAAAAGCGGGGTACGTGGCACGGAGAAACAACGCACTGCTGTGATGCCACACCGCATCACTTGCTCAAAACAAACTTACGTTTTTTTTTGTTTTTTTTTTTTTTTTAATGAACTGTCCTTATGTGATTCCTTATACTTAGAATACCTACCGGTGTAGACTAATTCCCGGTGCGATGCCTCCTTTCAACTACACTGGACATCTGCACCATATGCGACTATGAATTAGGGCTGAGAGGTGGAGTGGCTGTCACTATAAAGCTTAAGCCTACTTCCATTGATCATCATGGGAAGAAGCTCCCCATTCAATTTGCTGAGTTGAACGGCTCCTCCCTCTGTGACTTGCTGTATCTGATATGGCCCCAACCAATGCGTCTTGAACTTCCCTGGAAACTTAAGAAATTTACTGTCATAGAGGAGTACTAGGTCTCCAATCTGAAGAGTCTTACTCTTAATGTGCCTGTCATGCCAAGCTTTTTCTCATACCTTCTGCACTTTCTGATGGAATCTAGCGATGAATCTGTCTTCCTCTAAGGAAAGCAGTTGCGCTAGCCTCTCATGTACCATGTCTGTATCAACCATTTCAGTGATCTGAGCAATTCTTAAACTGGGAAGGATATACTCCATAGGCATAACAGCCTCCTGTCCATACACCAAGCTGAAAGGTGTGTGCCCTGTAAGTTTCTTGCATGTAGTCCTATATGCCCATAATACAGCATTAACTCTGAGGTCCCAATCATTCCTTTGGCTGTTCCATATCTTAGTAAGAGCATTTTCTAAAATCTTGTTAAAGGCCTCCACCGTACCATTAGCTTGCGGGTGGTAGGGAGTGCTCTTATGGTGCTGTGTCTAGAATTCTTCCGTCAAGGATTCAATGGTGCGATTCAAGAAGTGTGTGCCTTGATCGCTCATCAAAATTACTGGGCATCCAAATCTAGTGATAATATTTTCAAAAAGGAACTGTGCGGCTGTAGCAGCGTCACAGTTTCTTACCGCTTTGGCCTCTGCCCACCTGGTGAGGTACTCTATGCCAGTGATGATATATCTCGCACCAGTTCGTTTTCCCAGTGGATTGATAGGACCCACAAAGTCGATAGCCCACTTGTCAAATGCGCGCAATGTAACCTGCGGTTGCAGCGGCATTTCATCTCGTCGTGAAGGTTTTCCTACCCTCTGGAAGATATCGCAGCATCTACAAAAGTCCTTAGTGTCTTTATGTAATGTGGGCCACCATAATCCTACGGTCAGGATTTTCTGCGCAGTCGGCTTTCCAGTGAAATGACCTCCTGCGGTACCTGAATGTGCTTCTCTGATAATAGCCTCTTTTTCATGCGGCATCACACATCTGCGCAGGACTTCATCTGGACCTAACTTATATAGTTGTCCTGCGATCAGGGTGAAGTCTGCTGCTTTAACAACCAACTACCTCTTTTGATGCTTGGTAAACTCCTCAGGTGCCCTTCCTGTAGTGAGAAAGTGAATGATATCAGCATAGTACTCATCTGCGATCTGGATAGAAAACAATTGCGCATATGGAAAATTGTCCTCTAGATTACTTAGCTCTTCTCCTGAGTCTATTCGCGACAGATGATCAAGTCCAGCATTCAATCTTCTTGGTTTGACAATGATTTCAAAATCATACTCCTAAAAGAGGAGTAACCATCTGCAGATTCTTCCCCCTAACACTGGCTTATTGACCAGATACTTCAATGCGGAATGGTCAGTAAACATCTTGAACGAGGAACCCAACAAGAAGTGCCTGAACTTCTGTAGCGCGTACACCATAGCTAAGCCTTCTCTTTCTGTCGTGGTGTAGTTCTTTTTTGCTGTCGACAGCTTTCTGCTAGAGTATGCGATAGGATGATCGATACCTCCTTCTCCTGGTTGCGTTAAAACAACCCCTAGTGCGATGCCAGATGCATCCACATGTACATGAAATGGCTTAGTCCAGTCTGGGAATACTAAGATGGGTGATGTAACCATCTTCTCTTTAAGTGTGTTTAGACTCTACTGGCATTCCTCATTCCATAGGAATTTTACATTTTTCCTTAACAGTTTTTCCATCGGTGCTGTAATCTTTGCGTATCCCTTGATGAATTTTCTGTAGTACCCGGTATGACCAAGTACTCTTCTCAATTGTTTGACTGAGTTGGGTGCTGGAAGATTTACAATGATGGCAATCTTTGAGGGATCTACCATCAAGCCTTGCCTGGAAACAATGTGACCCAAAAAAATACCAAATGGCGCACAGAATATACATGTTTTCAAGTTCAGAGAAATCTGGTACTGCCTACATTTCTCTAACATCAGTCTTAAATCTCCTATGTGCTTGTTAATTAATCCAAATACAGTCCAATCATCAAAATAAACTTCTAGGAATTTATGGATGTATTCTTTAAATACAACAACTACTACTCTAGAAAAGATAGTTGGTGCATTCTTAAGACCAAAGCGCATTACCGTATACTGGAATGAGCCCCATTCTGTTGCAAACGTGGTCTTATGGCGATCTTCTGGGTGGATCCTGATCTGGTGATAGTCTGAAAAGCCATCAGTGAAGGAGTAGACCTCCTGTCCTCCCACATTGTCTAGTACTTCATCAGTGAAAGGTGTCGGGAATGGATCATGAAGCGATGCGTCGTTGAGTTTACGTAAGTCGACACAGATCCTGATGTCTCCTTTGGTTTTATTCTCTTGCATGACCATGGGACTAACCCATTCGCTCTCTTCTATGGGCTCAATGATGCCTGCTGCTAGCATCTTATCGATTTCATCCTTAACTTTTTCTTTGTAGCACGGATTCAATCTATATGGACGCTGCTTGACTGGTCTAGCATCCTCTTTCAATGGTATCCTCGTTACTCCCAGGTCTCTGACTATTCCCTTCATCTCTATGAACTTGGTGGGAAATAGGTCCTGATAGTCATGTAACAAGTCTGCAATCTGTCCAACTATTTCATCGGTCCAGTAGTCTCCAATAGAAGCAAACTTTGGTTCTGTGTTTGTGCCAATATTGATCTTTTTAATCTTGAGCAGCTCTGTGATTTCTGGAGTCTGTAGCTTCGGTCCATCAACATCATGAGTCCCTTCTGACTCCAAAATGTTGATGTTGCGAGGATCCTCATCCTCCTCCTCTGGTTCTGATGCAAAATTATAGCACTCAAGCGCCTCTTCTAACTGGATGGCCCACTCAGGTTGAGTCTGTACTGACAGTGTACAATCCTCAAATATCTTAATCTTTATTATCTCTAGGGCCTGATCAATATTTGGATACTCAAATTCAAAAGTGAAGGTGAGTAGAAAGTTGTCTATTAGAAGTGGCCATGTAATCGTTCCCTTGCGCAATTCAGTCTCTGTGTACCAGTTCCGTGGAACTGGGTCTAAAGTGTGAATGAATCGGTGAACCCATTCATCCTCAGGAATGTCTGCCCAATTCTGTTCACATGTCTGAATGTGTGACCTGGGTCACTTTCTCCTGTGTATCTTTGCTAGATATACTCTCTGTCGGTAGAGAATCTGATCGCCATCAATCTCTTAAGATCATCCCATGATGCGATATTCTCTTTATGTGCATAGCACCATCTTGCAGGTGTGGCTCGTACTGCAAGATCCATAGCTGCGATCCTCTGCTCGTGAGGGATTTGTTGTTCAAACTGCATGAGGAAGTCCTGGATGTCTGCTATACCATGAAATGATGGAATATCGTTGATCTCTGTGCCAATCCATCGCAGTGACTTATTCATATACGCACATCTGCGTGCTGAGACTTCGTAAAGTCTGTTCTGCCAGTTCTCTAGACCAACATCCGAATCCGATGCGCATGAGTTGTCGCATCGCCAACTAATGTTCCCTTCTGCAGTTGGATTGATGTAGTCGCTCTGTTTCACAGTCATCTGATAGAGACTGTCCATGTTATGTGCCTCTTCCTCTGCTGGGATAGGTTCAATGTATCTAGGACCCTGAAGAGGATCTAACGATCCGATGACCCGGATCTGTGCGTCCTCAAAGGTCATTTGTCTTCTCTTTAAGTTGATAACGGCCATGTTATCGATCACCCAATCAATTCCTAGTAGTGCTGGATATGGTCTACTGTCGCCAATGATTTCTATAACTTCAAAGTCCGCGGAGCTGCGAACTCCGTCAATGTCAACTGGCACCTGCAATAATCGACCCAGGGGTGATACCCGCTGTTGATTAGCTAATCGCAGATGGATAGGTGATCTGACTAACTTAGGGCTACCCATCTGTTCCCATGTCTGCTTAGTCAGAACATTTACCTCTGATCCCAGATCTAGGATCACCTCATCCATTTCAAATTCTCCAACCTGTGCTGTGAGTCGCATCTCTCTTCCTTTTCTTGTATGTCCCCTAATACTATGAACAGTGCGCTGTGCACTGCTCACGGAAGAAGATGGCTGACACTGATCTATGATGCGCTGAAGTTCTCCAATAGCTTGCTCATTTGTCATGAGTTTTAAACAACTCCGTAGGAAGGATTGTACACTTCCTGCTAACTCGTCTTCGTCGCAAGCGCCTGATGTGGTAGCCTGCGATGTCTGGTCAGGGCTAACACCACAAGGTGCTTACTGCGAAACACCCCTAGACGGCGGTACCTATGATCCTGATTGCATAGGGTCATCAAAGAAAGTCTTAGCTTCATAAAATGTCTGTTTGTTCTTTTGTAGGTCAAGTGGTGTTGCTTTTTTAGGAGCTTTACGCACCCACTCCTGACCTGTGGTCTTTTCAGTAACTTGCAATGTCTCATTGGTGGAAACACCACTGCGAGTCACAATGTTGACTCTTAGTTCTAGTTCTTCCTGCTCATCAGCAATAAACTAGATGTTCTGGTGTACTGCTGGCTTAGGTTCTCTGATCTTAGCTATCAAGGTAGGACAGTATTCTATAGCGTGATCATAATATTTGCAATAGTTACATGTGGTGGTAGGACTCTGACAGTCCCTAGCATAATTTCCTACAACTCCATAGTTGTAACAAGTGACTGGGCCACGACCACGTCCAAAGCCTTCTCCATGGCCAAAGCCTCTGAATCCTCCTCGTCCTCTGAATCCTCCTCCATGGCCAACATAAGCCGGATCATGCTGTGGTCCTACTGCTTGACCCTGTGTTTCTGATTGGACTCTGTACAGGTCTTGCTTGCTCCCGACCATGAGATCATAGGCTCGGCAATCATGTTCATCATGGCCTACAGACTTGCAGAAGACGTAGTATAAGTTCTTAGGTGTCTACACGTACTTCTGAAGTAGAGGGCACTGGTGAGGTAGATGTCCTCTTGTTTTGCATATTTCACACCACGTCCCATGGGTCTGTGGTAAGGGGTTAGGAGCCCCGGTTGCTAGATATTCTACAAATACTGGACAATTATCTTTAGTATGGCCTTGTGCTTTACACTTTACGCACCAAATGTCTTGTGCAACCTCTTTCCCTTTCTTAAGTTCATGCATCTGTATCATGAGATTAGCCAACTGGTTTTGCAGATTTGTCATACCTGTGCTAGTTTCAGCTAGAGGCAAAGCCTCTAGTTTCATCGCCATCTCCAATGCATCGTCCTACATCTGGAGTTTCTGCTGCATTAATGGTAGTCTAATGTGAGGGAGCAGCACTGCAATAAACCATTCCTTATGCTGCTCTGGCGCAAACTCGAAGCTGACTTGGTCTATAAGGGCTTTAAATTTCTGATCAAAGTCCCACACTGACTCTGTAGGTAACTGCTTGATGTCTTTGAGCTCTGTAATGCACTGTGACTTAGACTTAGGTTTCTTAAACTCTTTAATCATAGCATTCCTGACCTGGACAATTTTTCTGGGTACTGCTGAGGTATACTTCATATACCATGTTAAGGCTCGTTCTCTCAGTGTGGTGACCAACTGTACAAGTTTACTATTATCATCATTGATTGCTTTAATGGTCCACACGGCTTCACATAGAAACCAATGTTTCTCTGGGTCCTTTGCCCCTATACCCTTAAAGATAGGTAGCTTCATATCATCCCCCATTCTATTTCTACGTGGTGGGTGTTGATTTGCTGTGTTACTACCACTCGGCGATGTAGGTGGAGGTGATGTAGCGGTAGTATGTACTGTCTGCGAGCTACTAGATGGAGTTCCTATGGGATTGTTCTGAGTCCCGATCTGTTTCTGTGGGGTACAAGGGTGGTAAAGGATACCCCCTTCTGTTCTTTCTATGGTACTGTGATTTTGTTGTCTAGTATTATCTGAACTATCTTCAAATATGGGAGAGCTGAAATCTACTTTGTATTTCTTTCCACTACGTGTACGTCCAATGTCATCAAAATCACTTTCAAACTCTTGTGACATTAATATCTTTACTTATTCATCTGAAACTAGATCCATTCTTCCTTTTTCATATAATAGCATCTTAATGGACAAGTTTAAAGATTTTAGGTACTTACCGCGATATCCTTTGAAGAAGTACCGCTCAGCCTCGCTGAAGCTTTTTCTCTGGTCAACTGCAAACTCTGTGACGAAGCCTTCTAGCACACTCACAAGCCAGAAGTCTATTGTCCTCGTAATGGGATTATCAAGGTTCTTCACGGTCTGAATCAGCTCCGGTGTCCAGACGATGTTTCTTTTCTTCTTGAATATGTTCTTATCAGTCAACTTTGATAACCAGTCGTAAAGCTCGTTTCCAAAGGTCACAAAAAATATCGCATGCAGGTCTGTAACGATATGTTTTTGTAACCAGTCCTCTGTACTCAGCCTAGGACTCTTGTTCTCTCATTCAGCAAACTCTTTCTCGTTGGACACAACCCACTCATTGAGTTCATCTTTAGTAGGATGCCAAAAGAACATCTGTGCTCAGTTTGTTCAAAACCAGCAATGGAACCATTTGTTGGTCATCTGGGCAGACCCGGGTTTACTATAATGAACCAACAACACCCCTAGCTCACCGGCCCTTTCGGCGATAGACCGCGGAGCGGCCTGAAGTCTCACCCGAAGTGATCCTAATGGGTTGGTCAAGGACTCAAGTGTCTCGACCAGGTTCTGTATGGCATCCTATGTGCCTCTCGCAGCTCTTCTTAGCTCGTGAGACCGCTCTTTCCTCTCTGCGACGCAGTGCGCAGTTTCTTCTTGCTTGCAATGACTCCAACCTCTATCGCATCGCCGCACCCGGGGCAACACCTAACTCTCTCCTACGCTCACTCCTCAACCCACGGTATCGTGCACCGCAGCTCCTCTGCTGGTGCAATATCGCCTCCCTGCAATATCCTACCGCTGCGACTCAGCGTACTTATCTTACTGGTGTTAACTTACCGGACACAATACGCGAAGTTGTTTTATACTGCGACTCTTAACTGTCTCAAGTGAAACTTAGACAAACCATTATACAGAAGACTTAAAGACTTCAACTTGCATTTATCCCTGTAATATGCCGTGAACTGAATAACATACACATACATTTACTGTAAGCAAAGTTCATGTAATGAATAACAGATATAACAAGTAAATACAATCACATGAATCAAATACATAACACTCTGATTTTACGTGGTTCAATTCCAGGGTGGAAGTTACGTCCACAGAACTGTGTTTCTATATTATAACTTGAGAGAGGTACACAGTTATGCTGCACCGCATATGTAGCTAGATATCTTCTGGGTAACTCTGCACTCAGCCTGGAGCCCTTCTCTCCTAGATCTCTTCTCTATCTCTATATTGCCTTCTTACAATATACTCTCTCTCTCTCTCTCTCTCTCTGTCTATCAATCCCTACGGATTGTTACAATACAAAATAACAGTAAGCTAACAGACTACTGATAATCTGACTAGCTGGATGGCCTAAAATGCCCAAAATGCCAACCTTTTACAATACAAATTACATCCTTTTATAGGCGGCCCGAAGGTCTCGCCATTACAACACTGTGGGCCTGTCCCAACAGTAACCCAAAACCCTAACTAGTGACAGTCGACATATATGTACTTGGGGTAGCCGCTTTCCGTCACACCACTGCTCTCTACAGTCTTCCATGCTTCCTGGCGCTGACCATGGGTACTATGCACCGCTTCCCTTTTATGTCCTTCATCTTCAATACCTCGGCCTCGTTGTTCCTTTTCCTTTATGAGGGTAGCTGAACCCTCCTGTCTTCGCCGCTGCCTTCAATGCAGTAGTTGAGCTCTCTCTTCTCGGTCGCTCAGGTACTGTCGTCTTCCTTGACTTCTCTGTTTCAATCAGTCACAGTTTCCGGCTCTGCTCTGCAGCTAGAAACTTGCTACGGTGTCGTAGCTTCACCTTATCTCTTCGTCTTCGCCAAACTGTCTATCCGCCAAAATGGCAGCTTTTCCTGTAGCTGCGGAACTCTGCTCCAACAGATATCCATTTTCCTCCTTATTTTATAAACTTTCAAGCCTCTTAACTTCCATGGCAATATGGTCTTCTAATATTTGTGCTATATTTTCATATGCTTCTTGACTTTGTTGCTAAATGTTTTTTATTTTTTCTCTTTCTTGCTACATTTCTACAAATACTTTTCCATAATATGTGTGCTAATTTCTCATAACTTCTGTGGTTGTCTTGGCCTCCTGGACATATTTTTCTAGCTAACTTCGGTTCTCTATATAAATTTTATGTACCATTTTGTCATCACAATTTCTATTTCTTTCTCCTGATTTCGTCGGTATTTGGTCATATTTTCTTGAAAAGACGATACAACAGCTTCAAAAAGTTGATAAGTGTTGTCGAGGGGATTCTTCTCTGGAGTTGATGTTTGATGTGGTAAGACCCATTGCACTAGTTCTTCACACTTGGAGAAAAAATTAGTTTGCTCATCTTTCAGTGCCTTGATGCAATCCTTGTCGAATTTATGCCCTTTTATTTGTTCTCTTGCTATTGCATCAGAGAGAAAGTCAAGTTCTGTGTCAGTGGATTCTGTTAGATCGAATGTAGAGATAGGTCCAAACTAATCTATATGTATAGTAAGGTTGAGTTTATTCTATAGTTTTTGGTGTTGGTGTTTTTGTCTTTTCCTATTCTCTTTTTCATTTCTTTTTCTTTCTTTTTAGTTCCTTTTTATTTCTTGTTACTTTTCATTCTCTTTCTCTTTCTATGCTCTATTCTCTCCATTTTCTCATGCATCGACGTTTTATTGCTTTGCATTTAGATCCTTGTCTGCTTCATTGAGTTTTTGTTGTTGTTCTTGTTCAGTTTCTATTTTGGTTGTAGAGGTCATTTCAACCAGAGGAGGGGTTATTTTACTTTAATAAACTGGAAGGGGTGGAGGTACTTTAGGTGTGTCAATAGGTGGTGGGATAGTTTCTTTTTCCAGTTCTTTTTATTTTGGAACTTATATCATAGGGTTTACAAGATTAATGGGTGCAAATGGAGTGGTCAAAGATGAAGTTTCTGGGGGTTTTAGGGTCAATAAGTTAGATATGTTAGCCGGGATAAATGAGTCAGCATGGACATAAGTTGAAGAAGGTGGGGGAATAGAATTTTTGGTTGTGCTTTCACTCTGAGTGACTTCTCCTTGAGGGTTAGGATTTATTTCCATAGTTTTGGTAGCTTACATAACAATTTTTTGTTGTGAAGTGGTTTTCTATAGGATGTGGATTCCTGGTGGGTGTAGGGAATTTTATTTGGTGCCATCTCGACAACTAGTCCTGTATCATTGGTGTGTTGTAGTATCAAATCGGTCAGTTCTGAGTTCTACTGCTCTAGCTCTTGGAAAAATAATGCCTAGGTTTCTTCAAGTGTTGTATTTAAAGTAGGAATTCCATTCGTAGGGATGATCATGGTGGGTGAATACATTAAATGCGTCGTTAGTGGATATATTAAATGATGATTACTTGATTAACATTTCTTTGACACTATTTTCGATGCATGCCGAATTTTATGCTCCATAAGTTGGAATTGGTCATTTATTTTTACTTTTTCCGCTCATTGGTTTGGTGTGTTTCTGTCGATCAAATTCCTTTATGCTGTGGCATGTTTCATCAGTTTGTTTCTTGACAACTGAATTGTTGTCAGTTGCATTTTCTTCAGCTGTAATCCATTCGTTGATCACATCTACTTTGATGGTCATGTTCCCTTCATCAGTATGTTACGCTTGGTGGTCTTTTATGTGTCTTCTTCATTGCATTGTCACTAGTTATGATACCTTCCTAGTCTATCGTCATGTTAAACATGCCAGCATCCATGTTTGAGTTTACCATTTATACTATGTATTCATAACTATTTTTTCATTAAAACTTCAAAATCATACTTAATTACATGAGAATTAATATAATTATAGTTAGAAGAAATGTTTTGAAACTGGGCATGTCGGTTGACCAATGATGATACATCCATTGGTAAAAAAAATTCATTTTCTTATGCTCTATAATGTTTTAGTTGTGCTCCATTTATGATTTTTTTGAATACATTTCCTTGTAGTGTTTTTAAATGAACTGATCCATTAGCATTGATTTCTTCTTCTATATATGGTCCTAGCCATGAAGTGTGTAGTTTCCTTGGGTTTTCTCTGATACAACTATCATAGAGAAGTACAAGATCCCCAACTGGGATGTCTTAATTTTTTATATTTCTATCATGTCATGCCTTCTACTTCTACTTGTGAACTTTTTGATGATGAATTGCTAGTTGAAATTGTACTTCCAATTTCAAGAGTTGAAATGGTATGTCTTCCTTAGTGTGCTCGATGTCTATATGTGGAAATTCTTCTATTACTATTTTGTGTCATCAAAAGTTCAATGGTACGACAAATTCTTTCCCATAGACAAGTTTAAATGGGGTCTGGCATGTTGACCTTTTATACGCCATCCAATATGCCCCTATACTATTGGTATTTTTTTCGTCCCAGTAATCTTTTTTGATGTTGCATATCATTTTTAGAGCTTTAGTCAGAGTTTTGTTGAAGGATTATATCACACCATTGGAATATGGGTGATATGATGTGCATTTCCAATGGTCAATCAAAATCTCTTTTGCTAGTATTGATATTATCTTCTTAACAAATTGGGAACCTTAATCAATGATTAACATTAGGGGGGATCCAAATCGTGTAACAATATTTTGATAGATGAACTTTTCTACTACTTCACTTATGCAGGCTTCGCAAGTTCGGCCTTGGCCCATTTTGTGACATACTCGACAACTATAATAATGTATCTAGCTCCTCATTGTCATCCAAGGACTAGGACTAGACCGACAAAGTTGATTGCCCATATTTCAAATGTTAGAATTGGAATTACCCTATATCAAGGGAATTTTGGTACTTGGTATAGGTCGACCTAATATTTGACATTTGTGGCATTTCCTTATAAAATTTTGACAATGTTCATGTATTGTAATCGACCATAGACTAGATTGTTGAATTTTTCTCGCAGTTGTGTCGGCTTGATAGTGTCCTCCTACAGGTCCATTGTGTCCTTCATCCATGATGTTTTGTCTCTCTTGATATAAGAAACAACGATGTAACACTGTTAGGATTATTAATCCTCCATTGACCATACTTTTTATTAAGATTATTTAGCCTAACTTAGGAACCTTAATTAATTATTTGGGTCCACTAGTAGCATTGGGTCCACTTGGCCTAATGGGGCCACATGTACCAGTTACTAGAGTGTCGGGAACACTGCTAGAGGTTAAATTCCACTTACTGCATGTGCATGCATTAGTTTGGGTGCCTCCTAGACCAATCCCCACATTTTAGGAGCCACTGGGAGTCCCGACAACAACCTCCATCAATTAGTTGGAGTTGGAACTAGTTAGTCTTAGTTAGATTCCAGTTACTTTCAGTTACATCATAATCAGTTAGCTAGCGCTAGTTATGCATGGCTAATTCATGGCTTCATGTGGAGTAGGCTCCTTTTCCCACCTACCACACTCATTTTCATTGAGTTAACTAGTTATTACTGATTGTATGAGTTGGTTGGACATCTCGAAGTTGATCTATTGGACTTCGATATTGATTGAGACACCATGAGTTATCTAGTCAGTTAGGTATAGTCTAGATTCGAATTTCTCCCTAATGCATTCAAATTATTCCTTTATGTAAACTATTGTAACACTGGATTTAATTAATGACAATGATACTATAAATTCTCAAGCTATACTCATCTATTTCCTATGTGGTTTATTTTGTTCAGTTTGTATCTTCATTCTCCTTTTACTGCAATCATAATTCAGAACTAATTGCTTGAAGATCTAAATGACATTTCAATTCTAATATGGTATCAGAGCCATCTCAGGTAGGATTCATGTTTGTTTCTCTCCATTGAACATCAAAAGCAGCTGGGTTTCCACAGAAGTCCCCTATGATGATTTTCTTCCTCTGAATTTATTCAGAGTGGTGGAGAGGGCGTGACAGAACATGAAAATATGTTCATGTCGAGAGGAAAATCATGATTCTAACATAGTTCGAATGTTTTAGTGTTTTGTAGTGAAAATCTACAGGTGCTACATAGCTTGTGTGAAGTTTTGTGATCTTTCAGCCATAAAATTATGGATTCTCAATCTCCTACACCACGAATCCTTACAACTTCCAATTATCTTGATTGGAGGATGGATATGCAGCTGGCCTTGTGCAATCATGGCTACCTTAGGATAATACTTGGAAGGGAGGCTCATCCCCATTAGCCAGTTGAAAAGAACAAGTTTCTGAACCACTATGATAAAGCTTTCGGTTATCTACGCACTCATATATCCAGAGATCTCCTTTTCCACATTGAAGGTTTGAGGACACCCAAAGAATCCTGGGAGAAGGTTGAAGACTTGTTTGTAAAACAAGATGATCTTTGGGGATACCTCCTGGAGAATGAGCTAGTAGCCTTAGATCCAAGCAGTTTTAAGACTATTGAGCAATTCTTTACTAAACTCAAGTCTCTCACACTTCAATGCAGACAGTGCAGAATAGAAAGGAAGGATGAGAAAAATTTCCTCTCCATACTCAGCAAACTTGGTTCTCAGTATTCCGTATTTGTTTCTATATTTCACTCCAAGCGGGAAAGCTTCCTTGATTGGAACATTCCTTCACTTGATTCCTTTTCCGAGTCTCTAATTAAGGAGCAAGAAAATTTGATTCGAATGGGAGTCATCAAGACCTCCAAAGATCAGCCGCTCCTAGTTACTGACTCTAGCAAAGCGCAAGACAAAGGGAAATAAAATAAGAAGGATCCAAAAGCAGCTGATTCGAAGCCTAAATAGAATCAACATACTTCTAAACGAGCTTGCGACTCTAAGAAAAAGAAGAAGTTCAAAAATAAAAAGTGTCCCTATTATATGAGGGGTTTTCATCCAGAAGACTCGTGCATGAAGAACACCCTCGACCAGATGAAAGCTCTATGTGTACAAAACAATATTTCCCTTCCACAAGGTGCAGAGATGTCTGATGATGAAGAGCAGACTGAAGAAGATGAGATATGCTTGCATGCAAGCCTCTCTCCGTTGAAGGCTGATTTGATAGATTCTGGAGCATCCAACCACATGGTTGCCTCCAGGAAATCCTTCATCACTTTCCCTTTGTTAGGAGGACCTAGAATTCATATGGTATATGAATCTAAAATCCCATATGTTGAGATAGGTTTAGATAAAATCCAGCATGATGATTTCATTCCCTCTCCTACAGAAAAGAAAATTGTTGAAGATGAAGAAGAAGTAGAATTTTCCCTACAATCAATTCGAATTGAAGAAAGTCTCTTTGGAGTGACTCCTTCTTTTGCTGCTCTAGAAGTGTATGAGATCTATGATATATCATATCCTCACATGGCTGATCCAAAAGAAGACGTTTGAATCTCTATTTTTGAAGAAAAACACTCCTTCTATTCTTTGCGAAAATTCTCCAGTGATTCTTTAAATTTTGTTCATAGTTTATCATTGACTGTTTCAAAAAAGGTAGAGGAATTTGATTTCTCTATATCTAATACTCTTTCCGGTGTGAATATAAGTAATACCATGGATATTATGGAAATAATATCAGATTATAGGAGTGATCCATTCACTCTCATTAATCTAGAGCTTCCAGTAATTCCTGCATGAGTGCATGCACCAAAAATCAGAATTTTGAAGAAGGAAAAAATTGTGCATCTACCATATCGGTGGAGCACAGTTTTGGATATGATATGAAACTTTTTGGATCTAATTTATTTTATGATCTAATAATATTTGGTTTATGTTTTAAGATTCAATATCTTTCTGTATTGTTTGTAACTGGTTTCGTCAAGTTTGGTGTGACAAATCAAGCACCACAAGTCTCCTTAAATTTTGTTGTTGAGGATTCGATATTAGTTCTCTATTATGAGTTTGTTGATATTAGATTTTGTGAATTATTGGTTATTTCAGAAGCAATATCATATTACAGAGCTCAAGCATTCGCTCTCCATAGTCTCAAGGCTTCTCTACCTTTGGTCACATGCTCATCCCCTCACAGAACTAGTAAAGAGGAAGACATTCTGCATCCTCCTGGACACTTTCTCCTAACAATTGGGGCTGATTTTATCACTCATGGTTTGGTTTTCAAGGATGGAATATATAATATTCTTGGGTGTTCCTCACATGGTTCGAATTCTCAAGAACGTTTTCTCTCTCTTCAGTTGATTTCAGCAGCTCTACATGGGTCCGGTTTTCACTGTGCAACTATTTATATTTCTGATTCAGTTGAGTACATTATTCTTATTCCAAAGAGGAAGATTCCTCTAGAAAATCATTTTTTTGGATTCAGAGGTTCACCTGCACATAAGAACCAAGATACTGGATTTGCTGCTACATAGTGCTGCAAAATGGCATAAAACATTTTCACAAGTTTTTATTCAAAATTTGTATTCTTGCTTATTTTGAGGGGGGGTTTTCCCAAAAGGTTTTCCCCTATTTCCTCGGTTGTATTAAGAAACATTTTTTACTGTCTTGTAGATTTTATTTGGGTGACATATATTCTTGTTACCAAGGCTCATAGTATTTCAAATTAAGATGTGCATCCATCCACTTTGGTGCTCTTGTTTCATTAATCTGTTGTTTGCCTTATTTAAACTTTGTAAATGTCAGAGGACGATCTTCTGCAGTCATCCTTTCTAGTCCATCCTTTAGTGTCGACTCTATCTTAAAACTAGTTCTAATAGGTTTTGAAGTGACCAGATGTTCCTTTTTTCCATCTGAATTGTTTTCCTTTAGTACTATCAGTTTCCATATTCACTTGTCGAATACTGAATTTTGGTCAATCGATGATTTGTCAGGTTTTGTTAGTTTTCGGTTGTAGGAAACTTTTGATCTGATTACTTGCATATGTTAATGTGTCATCCTCTGGAATAAAGTTAAAATATTTAATGAAATTCTCCTCAAGTTCCTTCTAGCTGAAGGTTTCATCTCTAGCTTCTTCCATTCTATACCATTTATTAGGTAAATCATCAAGTATGTTGGGGAATAGATGTGGCCAAATTCTCTCATCTCTCTATCTGAGCCTTTTCCATTCTTTCTCATATATTTTGATATGCTTTACTGGATATTGTCCTTGGGTGAATGTTGGTATTTTCGCTTGGGAGGTGAGTTTTCTTCCACCAAATTTCTCGACAAAATATGTCGACACCATGGACCATGTCTAAAGTGGCGATTGGTGTGTGTCCTACCAATGTGTAGGTTGTCCAATGAAGGATTCAACTAGGATTTGGAGTTGACCTTACTCTCCTATGCTTTTTGATACTTTGACGACATGAAATGTGGGAGACTCTCATTCTCTAAATCTTAGCGAAAGGACACTCGACAACTTGTTTTTCATAGGTGTGAGTATCAGATATTCTCCATTTTTTCTTTCAATTATTTTTGGAAGGATGGAAATATAGTAACAGTACTGTACCTTTTTCTTAGGCACAACTTCAATTGTCCAGCAATCTCATGCTTAAGCATCATAATTTTCCCTCTACCACTCGTAAAGTTCAGCATCCAAATTATATGCGATGTATGAGGGGTTGCCGAGATGGAGCTCCCATTGACTATTAGGATCGACATAATCCTCACCATTTCCATTACTTGGTATAATCATCATATGTCAACGTCTTCATCGACACATTATCCCCATCATTCTCCTTGAGATGGATGAATGGGTGCAATTACTTTCTTTCCATCGCCCTTTAATTTTATCATGACTTTGTCGAGGGAAATCGATGCTTTCTTATTTCTTCTGAGGGTCGACCAAATAATGCAGGAAATGAATTGGATTCTTCCCTGGTGTCAATGATTCCAAAATTGAATTTTGTTGATATTCCCATGATAGTTGTCTCAACATTTTTCCATACTTCAATTGGTTTGATCAATCCTTGTTCATCAAGTTTCAGGTATATACCCGATTCATAAAGTTTTGGTCATCCCAGGTGTTCCCAGGTTGCTCCAGCCATAATGTTAACTTGTGGTCCAAAATCAAGGACAACTTGTCGAACATAGTATCCTAAAATTTATAAGTGAACGAGTGGGTCAGTGTCATTCTTATTAGTCTGCTTTCCTTCATCATTTTTTGTTTTAAGTTCATACATTATATCTATTAATTTAGTGACTTATTATTCCTTAGTTATTAATTTAAGTAATTCATTAATATATTTATGTCGAATTTCATCGTTATATTCTTGTGTAGTCAGTTCTTGAAATATTCTTGTAGTGTTATTATACAATTGCTTTTGTTTAGTCATGTTGGGATAATAATATTTTCTATTCAATTTGGTGATGTGTGGATTGCCACTTCCAATTTTAGTTACTTGTCATGTTGCAATATGCAAATTCTTGGTTTTAACGATATCACATTTGGGAACACTAGAAAAGACATTAACATTCTTTTTATTTATGATATTTTCAAGCATGGTTGGGAAATCCTCCAAGGAGTAATCACCAACCCCACACTTTGGATATATTTTTGTATTTGTCCTTTATTTCCAAGGACAATATGCAAAGAGATGTTTTTCACTAAAGCATGTAAAGCACTAAATTCATCGATGAGGTCGAGTTCCTCGACTTCCATTTTTTCTCCCATGGCCAATGAAACCTCCTTGTTGGTTGTAGTTGTCACCTCTCTGATCATTCCATCATCCATCATTCCTTTGGTGGTGTTCATTTCTATCGTTGTGATCTCTCTAGTCTACAGTGTTAGTTTGATATACAACATGGCAATTTGGCTTATTCTTCATATTCAATGTGCATTCCATCATGTTGTGTGATTCAGTTTCACAAATGGCACACCATTTTTTTGTGCATTTTTCATATTACATGGGCATTCTTTTGTTGAATGAAATTTATATTCTTGACAAATATCACAAAATAATTTTGCATGCACAATACACATATCTTGTCGATGGTCATTGTGTCAACACATATCTTTTGTGTGTCCTTCTATCAAAAATTTTGAACACCATAGGTCTTCTCCTCATAGCATGATTTCGTGAATGGGTGTTTGCATGATTTCTAATTTCTCCTCCAGGTATCGATTGATAGATGATTTCAGGTAATCATCATCCATCTCTATTTGTAGAGCTTTCGTTAACACTTCTTCATTTGTATTAAAGTCATGCAAACAAATATGCATTCTGATTCTTTGTATCAATCCTCCTATGAACCATTTTATTAGTAGGGGATCCTCAATCTAGTAATCAATTTGACTTATCAAATATTTAAATCTATTTTCGTTTTCTCGAATAGTCTTGGTTGGTTTCTGGGTAATGTCTTTCAAATTTTTTTTCCGCTAGATATTTTCTATCATGAGTTTTAAATAATGACAAGAAATGATACTTAATTTGTGCCTTATTTATATTTGTTGTTATTTCAGTGTAGTTCATGTATGAGGTGAGGGATATTTTGTGCAATGATCCGAAAAACTGTTCCATTTGACATTCCTCACCGACCATAGCATTTTCTTCCCACAATGATTCATAGACAAACTGGATCCTTCAAGGACCTTTGTCTCCTTCATAGAAGGGAATGTGTCTATTTATGTATGTCATATATAAAGTGATTTCCCAGCTACTTGGTGGTGATGGTGGTCTATCTCTATTATTATAAACACAATCTATTCGATCATTGACGGGTATGACTACTATTTCCTTATGTGAGTTGACAATTACTAATACACACTCTATTTTTTCTTGTTCTTGGATGACTAAATCATCGGGTCATCGATCGTCGGGTGGATGTTCATACTCTCCTACAAAATCGATGGAAAACCAAGCAAAGTTTGCTTGTTCTCTTGGTACTATATTTCTTGTCGGGTTGTTCGACTGACTCGAGAGTTTACTCAATGATGGAAGTGGATAGGGGGTGCTCACTAGTACATAATGAGATATAAGTGACCAAAAAAATGACCAAAATTTTCCTATAAATGACCAATTTTGATTTGGTGATCGTTGGTGGCTAATTTTTGGTCTCTTATCATGTGACCAAAAAAGTGGTCATTTATAGTTTGGTCATTTATAGCTTGTTGGATGGTCATTAATTTGGTTTCATATTTGGTCATTAATATGGTCATATGTTTGGTCATTAATCTGGTCATATGTTTGGTGATAAGAGACCAAAAAACTAGCCACCAATTTGTTCATTTATATGCAAATTTTGGTCATTTGTTTGGTCACTTATCTCCCATTTGTTGATCACTTATCTCTCATTTTTTGGTCACCAATTTAGTCATTTTATATGCAAATATTCACTGATTTCTGTAGATAGGGTATGGAGGAATTGAACCACCAATCTCCTGCCCGTAAGGCGGGTTCTCTTCCATTGAGCTAGTACCCTTGAATTACCTACAATACTTGCAGAAGTACCAAGATTATTAATGTATTTCAAACATCATATATAGATTATAAAAGGAAACAAGAATTAGCAATAAAAACTACTATAGTTTGATCATGCACTCCATAAATACAAGTTCTACAAAAAAAATTGTCCTTCTATATATTCATTCAAAAAAGTCATGCATTAACACATTCAAAGTTCAAACATATATCCACTTATTTTTTTCCATGACTTCAACATATTACTCAACTAATTTACCAATTCTCTCACCTAGATAAGTAGTTAGCTTATGTGCCTTTGTACCTAGGGAATATGGGACAATAGACCCATAACCTTCACCTCTTTAAATTTTAACACTCCCAAAGGTCCCTGTGTTAAAGTTGAAAAGCACACAAAGATAATAAATAACAACAATATTAAATTACACTAAAATTATCTCCTTAAAAAATGAAATTCTTCATGCAAGGAAAGTATCACGTAGAATTTGAAAGAAAACCTCAACAAAAACAACAACAATATTTGGAAAATACTGATTGCTTGGGACAAGAAGTTGAGGATCAGAACTACAGTCATGAAACACATAAAACATGAAAAATAGGGTTATCTCAAACATACCAAAATACACTCACATAAAAACTAAAACCAATAGAATCGACATCAATTTAACTACAACTTTTTCTAGGCATACCTCTCTACCATTGAGAAGAGCAGTTCATGTAAAAATTTTGCTTCAACTAGGTCATTCTTTATAAGTAGACAGTTCAACTGGACTGGAATAGCCTGTAATTACAGACCCAATTGAACATTGGTTAAGAAAACCCATATATTCCTCCTAAAAATCAAAATGCACAACTAAGATGATTGCATTACATGCCAAAAATCAACATCTTCATCTCTGCAAGCTCCAAGAAGAAATGGAAAAAATGTGTTAGGGTGTGTGCAAGAAGTTGAGGGACCTTTTAGATGTAATGCTACTTTTAGGAAACACGCTCATGATACAAAAAACACAACGCGCTCGCGTTATGTAATTCTTGGTTTGGTTAAGTTTGAGCCTGACATATCATATGACACATAGGTTAGGCTAAGAAAAACGCGCACACATTTTATAGTTACAAAATGCGCACACGTTTTATAGTTACAAAATGCGCACGCTTTTTATAGTTACAAAACACGCACACGTTATGGAGAAGCAAAACACGTACGCATTATGGAGAAGCAAAACGTGCACGCATTTTGGAGAAGCAAAACACGCACGCATTTTAGAGAAGCAAAATGTGCACGCATTATGGAGAACCACAAAAAATGGTTTTAGTGCATGGCTAGGGAAATGAATAAAAACAATAGTTTGCATCATCAAGACTTAGGACCTATAGTAATATTTTAGCATTATCAAGAACAACAGCTCAAACAACCATGCCTAACCTCCCGATAGCATAATTTTTCTTTGTGTTGTAATATGGACACCATTAAGAGGTTTTAAGAACTAAGTATGGGTCATAGTCCCTTGACCATGCTTGAGGGAGGAAACTCAAGACTTATGTCCTAAATGTAGCTTTTAAGGCTTTAGGTCCATGAACAAGGCATCAAACTACACATAGAACCTTTGAATTTGATATTTTGCATCTAAGAGAGAATATGCAATACATTAGAATTCTCTTAGTGCTAGAAATATATTTGTAGACATAGTTGACGGAGGAAACCTAGTCCTTAGGCCCTAAAGGAATCCTATAGACATATAGGGCCAAGAACAACACCCCGAACAAACACACATGATCTCTTGAGGGTATCCTCAACCTTTAAGTTGGGATATGACCATGATTAGGATTTTTTTAGCACTATATATGGAGGATAAGGTGTTAATCATGGTTGGTACATAAAGCTTTAATTTTAGGTTGTAAACCAGCTTTTAGGGCTCAAGGTCCATGAACGACACCTTGAATCATCATAGATGACCTCTCATGTTGATAGTTTTGTTTTGAAGGGTGATATGGGAACCATTATGGGTTTCTAATACTATGTATGTGTCTTAGGACCTTATACATTATAAGGGATAAAACCTAGGCCTTCTCCCCTAGAAGATACTTCTATCCATCTATAGCCAAGAATGATGTGTTGAACAACCTCAATAGATCCTTACATGGTTTCATTTACCTTGAAATGGGGATACTAGTGCCATTAGAACATTTTTAGCAATAAGTACAGATATTAGGCCCCTTCACATGAGTGGGGGGAAGACTTTGGTCCTTAGGCCTTAAAGGACGTTGTTAACCATTTATGGCCAAAATTGATGCCTCCAACCACCAAACATGACATTGAAAGTTAATCATTTGAATCTTAATCAGGATATGCATGCCATCCTCATTTGTTGAGCACTGGGTATGCATCTCAAGGCCATGGACATAGTCAGGGGAGGAAACTATGGCCTTAGGCCTTAACTAAATCTTCTATGCATCCATGGATAGGAAGGATGCCTTAAAAAATCACACATGCCATCTCATAGGTATATTTGGGCTATGAATATGGATGTTAGTAGAATTACGTGGTTTTGAGCAGCAGGTATGAGACCTCTGAGGCATGTTTGAGGGAATATGTTCATTCCTTAGGCCATAATGGAATATTTGAGGCACCCATGTTAATGAACAATTCCTTGAAGCACCACATATGACCTACTCAAGGTATGCTTGGTCTCCAAGAAAATATGCACATGCTTTTAAGAGGTTTTGAGCATTATATATGGGTATTAAGGCCTCAACATGGTCAAGGGAGGGAATACAAGACTCAATCCCTAAATAATATTTCTAGAATCTATGGCTACACATGTACCATACTCACTATCCCTATATTCCTTACTCACTGGCCCTCCCTAACTTTGTATTTCCGTCTCTCTCTATCTCTATGTGTATGTGTGTGTGTCTTTCCCCCTTCTCTCTCTAACAACCTCCCTCTCTCTCTCTATCTCTATGCACGTGTATGTGTCCCTCCCTCACTCACCATCTCTCAAAACCTCTCTCCACCTTCTTTATACCTCCCTTACTATCCCTCCCTACATCACTCTCTCTTTATTGTTCCCCCTTCCCCCCTCTCTTGTTGTTTCTCACACCTCCCCCCCTCTCTCTCCCACACAATCTATATCTCTCTCTCTCTATGTGTGTGTGTGTGTGTGTGTGTGTGTCCCTCCCTCATTCCCCCTCACTCATAACCTCTCTCCACCTTCACTATAACTCCCTCACTATCCCTCCCTCCACCACCCTCTCTCTCTATCACTCACCCCTCCCCCTCCTCTCTCTCTAACACTCACCTCTCTCTCTATCTCTCTTTGTGTGTGTGTGTATATGTGTGACTCCCTCCCCCTTCTATCTCTATATATCTTTGTGTGTGTGTAACTCCCTTGCCCCCCCTCTCTCATAGTCTCTCTCCACCTTCTATATACCTACCTCACTATCCCTCCCTCCATATCAATCTCTCTATCATTCACCTCCCCTCCCTCTTTATCACTCACCCCTCCCTTCCTCTCTCCCACACAATCTCTCTCTCTCTATCTCTCCCTCTCTCTCTATATCTCTCTCTTCCCATATCTCATAATCTATCTCCACCTTCTATATACCTCTCTCTCTATCCATTCCTCCATCACTCTCTCTCTCTCTCTCTATTTCTCACCCCTCCCCCTCTCCCTTTGTCTTTCACCCATCCCCCTCTATCCCACATAATCTGTGTGTGTGTTTGTGTGTGTGTCCCATTCTGTCACAAACTCCCTCTGTCTCTCCCTCTCTCTCCGCCTTCTATTTACATCCCTCTATCAATATCTCCCTCCCTTCTCCTTTAATTACCAGCCCTCTGTGGCATTATTCATCTACCTCTCTCTCTCTCTCTCTCTCTCTCTCTCTCTGAACCTGCCCCATTTCTCTCCTTGTGTTGATCCCCCTAATCCTACACCTTATATCGCTCCCTCGCTATCTCTTTCCTTCACTCTATATCCATCCCTCCCTCGCGCCCCCTCCTCCCTCTCTAAAATATTCTCTCTCACACTCTCTCCACATCATTCTCTCTCTCTCTCTCTCTCTCTCTCTCTCTCTCTCTCTCTCTCTTATACTTCCTTCCTCTATGTATTCAACTTATCCCTTCTCCTCAACCCCTTACCTCATTATAACCCCTATTCTATGTTTTATTGCATCTCATTCCCATCTCTTCAATTTCACCCTCCTTCGCCTCTCTCCTCCAACACATCTGATTCCTCCTCTAATACTCCATATCCACCTTTCCATTCACCAATCCTCCCTCTCATCAAACCATCACCTACTTCCTCCCCTCCACCTTATCCCCCTTCATCACTCAAGTCTCACGTACTGCTTCTAACCCTATATGTCTTCAACACCTCTCCTCCTCCTAATAATCCTCTCAATCCCCACTCCCCTTCACCCTTGTAACCCATAATGTTCTCATTCCATTCATCCTTCGCCACTTGAATTTACAACATCCTCTTAGAACCTTGTCCCTTTCCCCACCCCCTCTCAACTATTAACCATACTCACTTGGACTTACAACATCCTCTTAGGCCCTTGACCCTTCTCCACCCCCTCTCAACTATTAACCATCCCCACTTGAGCTTCCAACATCTTCCTAGGCCCTTGACCCTTCCCCACCCCCTCTCAACTATTAACCATCCCCACTTGAGCTTCCAACATCCTCCTAGGCCCTTAACCCTTCAACAAACCCTCTAAACTATTATCCATACATTTGATATATTGCATATAGTGCTAGATTTTTAGCTCTACAAAACGGGAGCGCGTTATAGAACTACATGCGCGTTTTGTAGTTCTATAACGCGCACACGTTTTTTAGTTCTATAACACGCACGTGTTTTCCAATTTTATAAGGGCAGGAAATGTAATTTGAATTTAAACATGCCAATTCACTTGCTTGCATGTCACCAATAGTCCTATGTGTATGGTTTGGAATTTGCTTCGGTAATACCAAACATGTGCTATGGTATATGATAAACCATAGCTAATTGGGCATTTCTTCTAGTTTCTGAAGAAGTCATTGTTTACGCACTCGTTACAGTATGCTACACACAATCATTTTTGACGAAATATTAAACATAAATAGCATTTTTTCTACAGATTCTAAATATGTAATTTTTATTAAAAAATATTATATTTTCCTTCTTTTTTTCAATTTCTATTGTGTCCTAACTCCTTAAGTCAAAAAACATGTTGTTAGTGTTTTTTCCATAACCTTTTCAATTCTTAATCGTTTTAAAAATATATTATATGGTGCACTAGAAGACACTGACCTCTACATTCTATAAAAAAACCATTCCATGATTAGTTCATTAAGACCTTCAAAGGTTGCACCCACAAAAGACATACCATTTTCGAGGAATGATCACTTAGATAATTATAAATAAATAAATAAAAAATTATTAATTTTATTTTTGAAAAATAGCGCTGCACTAGTGCTATATGTCTCTACATGCCTGCAGATTTTTGTATCCCGAAAGGATCATTTAGGCCCTCAAAGGCTACACCCACAAAAAAATATACCTTATCATTTGCCTAAAAAATAAAAAGTGACTGTTAGAAAAAATGAAACTTGACATAGTTATAAATATTTTCAATACATAAACCTTATATATTCGAAACCTGGTTCAATTTCCTACATTTAATATTTTTTACTCAAAGCAAGATATTTTGTGTAAGTATCTCAAAAAATACAATTAGCTTGAGGGATGCCTGATTTTTCAGTTTTCTATTGCATCTAACGTGCCAAAAGTGGCTCTCATTAGCTTGCACTCACCCGTTATAATACTTGTTGTTGGAGCAGGGCCCCGCAGCTACAGAAGAAGCTGCTAGTTTTGGCGGAGAGATAAGTTTTGGCGGAAAGAGGACAAGGCAGAGCTACGACGCCGTAGCACGTTTCCAGCTGGAGAGCAGAGCCGAAAACCATGACTTTTGGGATAGAAAAGTCAAGAAGGCAACGGTACCCGAGCGGCCGAGAGAAGAAAGCTCAACCACTGCATTGAAGGCAGCGGCGGAAGACAGGAGGGCTCAGCGACCCTCATAAAGAAGAAGGAGCAATGAGGATCAAGCATTGAAGGCGAAGGACAGAAGAGAGAAGCGGTGCATAGTACCCATGGTCAGTGCCGGGAAGCATGGAAGACTGCAGAGAGCTGTGGTTTGACCGGAAGCGGCTACCTCAAGGACAGAGAGGACCGACTGTCACTATTTAGGGTTTGGGTTTACTGTTGGGACAGGCCCACAGTGTTGTAATGGTGGGACCTTCGGGCCGCCTATAAAAGCTTGCATTTTGTATTGTAAAGGGTTAGCTAATCAGTCAGTTAGCCAGTTGGTTGGCTCGTAGGATGAGTCGTTAGTTGGTCAGTAGATCATTTTTGAAGTAGACTCAAGAGTCAGTCGGACAGACTATGTTGTAACGATCCAGACACTTATCTTGTCTGTGAGTCATTTGAGTCTGTATGTAACCATCCACAGAGAGGAAGAGAGGGAAGGATATATTGAAAGAAAGGCAATATAGAGATAGAAATAGGCCAGAGACCTAGAAGAGATCTCGCGCTGCGTATGCGGTGCAACAGACTGTGCTAACTTCCCTCAAGTTATATAATAGAAGCACAGTTTGGTGGACGTAGCTCCCATCCTGGGAGTGAACCACGTTAAATCTGCGTGTTATGTGTTGCATGAATGTGATTGTACTTGCTTATTGTTACTGGTTATTATGCATATGATGTTAGTTGCAGTAAGTGAATGTATGTATTGTTCAGCTCATGATAATGCAAGAAGATAGAGATAAGTTGAAGTATTTTAGTAAGTTGTTTAAAGACTCCTTTACGTCTGTTTCTAATGACCATTTAATCACAATATAACTTCTGGAAAGTAGAGTTACGCACGGTGACACAGTCAACGCTAAGAGTGCAAAGTCGTAGTGGTAGGATATCGCAGAGAGGTGATATCGCACCGACAGAGGAGCTGCGGTACGCGAGACTGCGAGCTGAGGGCTTAGCGTTGAGGAGAGGTTGGGTGTCTCGCGGTGCGCGGAGATGCGATATGGTTGGAGATATTGTGAGTAAGTGGAAGTTGCGCGACGTGGGAAGGATCCGTGCGACTTGCACGTGGATAAGAATCGCACGGCTAAGAGGGCTGGGAGTGGAAGGGGATGTGCGATGCGCAGATATAGCTGACCTTGTGGCTCAGAGGAGTAAGAGAAGAAAAGTAGGATGCGCAGAACCTGGTCCAAGACACTTGAGTCTTGGCCAACCCATTAGATTCACTTCGGGTGAGACTTCAGATCGCTTCGCGGTCTGTCGCCGAAAGGGCCAGTGAGTTAGGGGTGTTGTTGATTGATTATAGTAAACCCGGGTCTGCCCATGCAATCAACAAATGGTTCCGTTGCCAGTTTAAACAACTGGGAGTCAATGTTCTGTTGGCATCCTACTAGAGAAGAGTTTCACCAGTGGCTGGATTCAGACTTAAGGGAGTTCGCCAAGAAAGAGAATAGGAGTCCGAGACTAAGCACAGAGGCCTGGTTAGAAAAGCATATCGCTTCAGACATACACGCTATATTTTTTGTAACCTATGGAAACGAGCTATTCGACTGGTTATCCAAGTTGACAGATAGGAACACATTCAAGAAGAAAAGACACATTGTCTGGACACCAGAGCTGATTCAGACCGTGCAGAACCTTGACAATCCGATTACGAGAGCAGTGGACTTCTGGCTTACCAGTGTGCTAGAAGGATATGTTACAGAATTTGCAGTTGACCAGAGAAAGAGCTTCAGCGCAGCTGAACGATACTTCTTCATAGGATACCATGGTAAGTACCTAAGATCTCTAAACTTGTCCCTTAAGATGCTACTATATGAAAAAGGAACAATGGATCTAGTCTCAGCTGAATAAGTAAAGATAGTAATGTCACAAGAGTTTGAAAGTGATTTTGATGACATTGGACGAACACGTAGTGGAAAGAAGTACAAAGTAGATTTTAGTTCTCCCGTATTTGAAGACAGTTCAGACAGTATTAGACAACAGAGCCCTAGTACCGTAGAAGAACCAGAGGGGGGTATCCCGTACCACCCCTATACTCCTCAGAAATAGACAGGGACTCAGAATAACCCTGTAGGTACTCCATCTACTAGCTCACAGTCAGTACCTACTCCCACTACAGCACCTTCACCTACACCACTGAGTGGTAGTACCCCAGTCAGTCAGAACCCACCACAGAGAAATAGAATGGGAGACGACATGAAGCTGCCTATTTTTAAAGGTACAGGAGCAGAAGACCCAGAACAGCATTGGTTCCTATGCGAAGCTATGTGGACCATTAAAACAATCAATGACAATAACCTTAAACTTGTATAGTTGGTCACCACACTTAGAGACATAGCCTTGACATGGTACATAAAGTATACTACATTACCCAAGACGCTTTCCCAGGTCAAGAACGCCATGATTAAAGAAATTAAGAAACATAAGTCTGAGTCTCAGTGCATTACAGAGCTCAAGGATATTAAGCAGCTACCATCAGAGTCAGTATGGGACTTTGACCAGAAATTCAAAGCTCTTATAGACCAAGTAAGTTTTGAGTTTGCGCCGGAGCAGCATAAAGAATGGTTTATTGTAGCACTGCTCCCTCATATCAGAATGCCACTAATGCAGCAAAAACTTACTACTCAAGATGAAGCGCTGGAGATGGCAATGAAACTAGAGGCTTCACCTTTAGCAGAAACCAGTACAAGCATGACAACTCTACAGACCCAGTTGGCCAACCTCACGTTACAGATACACGAACTTAAAAAAGGGAAAGAGGTTATGCAAGACATATGGTGCATAAAGTGTAGAGCACAGGGCCATAGTAAAGACAACTGTCCAGTCTTTGCAGAATATTTAGCGTCGGGGGCTCCTAACCCCTTACCACGAATGCAAGGGCCATGGTGTGAAATATGTAAAACACAAGGACATCCACCTCAGCAATGCCCTTTGCTTCAAAAGTATGTACAGACACCTAAAAACCTATACTGTATCTTCTGTAAATCCGTCGGGCATGATCAACAAGATTGTCGAGCTTATGATCTCATGTCAGAAAGAACACAGGATGTGTACAGAGTCCAAGCAGACACACAGGGTCCAGCAACAGGACCACAGCTGGATCAGGCTTATGGAGGCCGTGGAGGAGGATTCAGAGGACGAGGCCGTGGAGGAGGCTTCGCACGAGGAGAAGGCTTTGGCCGAGGAGGAGGTTTTGGCCAAGGTCGCGGACCAGTCACTTGTTATAATTGTGGAATCACAGGACACTATGCTAGGGACTGTCAAAACGCCACTACTACTTGTAACTACTGCAAATCTTATGATCATACCATAGAAGAGTGTCCTATCTTGATAGCTAAGATCAGAGACCCTAAGCCCACAGCACACCAGAACATCCAGCTTATTGCTGCTGAACCTAAGGAACCAAAACCAGCAGTCAACATTGTGACTCGGAGCGGTGCTTCCACCAGAGGCACATCGCAGGAGACCGGAAAGAACACAAGCCAGGGGTGGGTGCGCAGAGCTCCTAGTAAAGCAACAGCACTCGACCTACAGAAGAATAAAGAGACCTTTCAGGAAGCTAAGGCTTCCTTTGATGAACTTACACCATCAGGACCGCAGGTACCGCCGTCTAGGGGCGTACCGCAGCAAGTACCTTGTAGCGATAGCCCTGAGCAGGCACAGCAGGCTACCACATCGGGAAGAGGTGACGAGGATGAATCGACAGGAAGTGTACAAGCCTTCCTGCTCAGCTGCTTGAAACTCCTGAGAAATGATAAAGCTATCGGTGAGCTACAGCGTATGATAGATCAGTGTCAGCAACCCTCTCTCTCAGGCAGTGCACACCGCGTTGTCCATAATATTACAAGACATGCAAGGATAGGAATAGAGATGAAATTCACAGCCCAGATCGGTGAGTTTGAAATGGATGAGGTTGTCTTAGACCTAGGATCAGAGGTGAATGTTCTAACTAAGAAGACATGGGAACAGATGGGTAGCCCTCAGTTAGCCCTATCACCTATCCACCTGAGATTAGCTAATCAGCAGCGAGTATCACCATTGGGTCGACTACCGCAGGTGCCAGTTGATATTGACGGAGTTTGTACTTTTGTGGATTTCGAGGTTATAGAAATCATTGGCGACAGTCGACCATATCTAGCACTATTGAGTATTGATTGGGCAATTGGCAGCAAAGCTGTCATTGACCTAAAGAAAAGACAAATGACCTTTGAGGATGCGCAGATCCGGGTCATCGCACCGCTGGATCCTTACCAAGGTCCTAGATATATTGAACCCATCCGAGCAGAGGAAGAGGCACATAACATCGATAGTCTCTACCAGATGACTGTGAACCAGAATGACTACATCAATCCAACCGCAGAAGGGCATATTAGTTGGCGATGCGACAGCTCATGCGCATCGGATTCGGATGTTAGTCTAGAAAACTGGCAAAACAAACTTTACGAAGTCTCATCGCGTAGATGTGCGTTTATAAGTAAGTCACTGCGATGGATTGGCGCCGAGATCGTTGAGACTCCATCATATCATGGTCTGACAGATATCCAGGATTTTTTTGAACAGTTTGAGCAACAAATTCCTCATGAGCAGAGGATCGCAGCTATGGACCTTGCAGTTCGAGCCACACCTGCAAGATGGTGGTATGCGCATAAAGAGAATATCGCATCATGGGATAATATAAAAAGATTGATGGCAATCAGATTTTCTGACGACAAAGAGTATGTTCAGCAGAAGTACATAGGAGAAACTGACCCCAGGGTACACATTCAGACATGTGAACAGAACTGGTCGGACATTCCATAGGATGAATGGGTTCACAGATTCATTCACACATTGGACACAATTCCAAGGAATTGTTATACAGAGACCAAGCTGCGCAAAGGAACAACCACATGGTCACTTATGACGGACAGCTTCCTACTCACCTTTGCGTTTGAGTCAGAACATCCAAGTGTTGCTCAGGCCCTAGACATAATCAAGACAAATATTTTTGAGGATCGCACCATCTCAGTACCAGTCCAACCTGAGTGGACTATCCAGCTAGAAGAGGCATTGGAATGCTATAATTTTGCATCAAAATCAGAGGAGGCGGATGAGGATCCTTGCAATACCAACATTCCAGAATCAGAAGGCACTCGCGAAGTGGAGGGACCACAGTTAGAGATTCCAGCGATCACCGAGCCTATCAAGATTAAAAAGATCAATATTGGCACAGACGCAGAACCTAAGTTTGCCTCTATTGGAGACTACTGGAATGATGAAACAGTCGGCCAGATTGCAGATCTGTTACATGACTATCAGGACCTATTTCCCACCAAGTTCACAGAGATGAAGGGAATAGTTGGAAACCTGGGAGTCATGAGGATACCATTAAAGGAGGATGCTAGACCAGTTAAGCAGCGCCCATATAGATTGAATCCGCGCTACAAAGAAAAAGTAAAGGACGAAATTGATAAAATGCTAGCAGCAGGCATCATTGAGCCAGTAGAGGAAAGTGAATGGGTTATCCCTATGGTAGTGCAAGAGAAGAAAACAAAAGGGGACACTAGGATCTGTGTTGATCTGGGAAAAATCAACGATGCATCACTTCATGATCCATTTCCAACATCGTTCACTGATGAAGTATTAGACAACGTGGGAGGACAGGAGGTCTACTCCTTCACCGACGGGTTTTCAGGCTACCACCAGATCAGAATACATCCAGAAGATCGATCCAAGACCACCTTTGCAACAGAATGGGGCTCGTTCCAGTATACGGTAATGCCCTTTGGTCTTAAGAATGCACCAGCTATATTTTCTAGAGTAGTAGTTGATGTATTTAAAGAATACATTCATAAGTTCTTAGAAGTATATTTCGATGACTGGACTGTATTTGGGTTAATTGATAAGCACATAGGCGATCTAAGACTGATGTTAGAGAAATGTAGGCAGTACCAGATCTCTCTAAACTTGAAAAAATGTATATTCTATGCACCATTTGGTATTTTGTTGGGTCACATTGTTTGCAGACAAGGCTTGATGGTAGACCCCGCCAAGATCGCTATCATTGTAAACCTTCCAGCACCTAACTCAGTCAAGCAACTGAGGACAGTACTTGGTCATACCGGGTACTACAGAAAGTTCATCAAGCATTACGTAAAGATTACAGCACCGATGGAGAAATTGCTCAAGAAAGATGTAAAATTCCGATGGAACGAGGAATGCCAGCAGAGTCTAGACATACTTAAGGAGAAGATGGTTACAGCACCCATCCTAGTATTTTCGGATTGGACTAAGCCTTTCCATGTACATGTGGATGCATCCGGCATCGCATTAGGAGTCGTCTTGACCCAGCCAGGAGAAGGGGATCTTGACCATCCCATCGCATACTCCAGCAGAAAGCTATCCACAGCGGAAAAGAACTACACCACAACAGAAAGGGAGGGCTTAGCTATGGTATATGCGCTGCAGAAGTTCAGGCACTATCTATTGGGCGCCTCGTTTAAAATGTTTACTGATCATTCCGCATTGAAGTACCTAGTCAATAAACCAGTGTTAGGGGAAAGAATCTGCAGATGGTTACTCCTCTTCCAGGAGTATGATTTTGAAATCATTGTGAAACCAGGAAGACTGAATGCAGGACCAGATCATCTGTCACGGTTAGACTCAAGAGAAGAGCCCAGTAACCTAGAAGACAATCTGCCAGATGCGTCGTTGTTCTCCATACAGATTGCAGATGAGTACTATGCCGATATTATTCAATTCCTCACCACAGGAGTAGCATCTGATGAGTTTACTAAGCAGCAAAAGAAACAGTTGGTTGTTAAGGCAGCAGACTTCACCCTCATTGCAGGATGACTATACAAGTTAGGCCCGGATGAAGTCCTACGCAGATGTGTAATGCCGCATGAAAAAGATGTTATTATCAGAGAAGCACATTCAGGAACCGCAGGAGGTCATTTCGCTGGAAAACCGACTGCACAGAAAATCCTAGAGGCAGGATTATGGTGGCCTACATTGCACAAAGACACCAAGGACTTTTGCAGATGCTGCGATATCTGCCAAAGGGTAGGAAAACCCTCGCGACGCGATGAAATGCCGCTGCGACCGCAGGTCACGTTGCGCGCATTTGACAAATGGGCTATAGATTTTGTGGGTCCAATCAACCCACCAGCGAAGCGCACTGGTGCGAGATACATTATCACTGGAACAGAATACCTCACCAGATGGGCAAAGGCCAAGGCAGTAAGAAATTGTGATGCTGCTACAGCTGCACAATTCCTCTTTGAAAACATCATCAGCAGGTTTGGATGCCCAGTAATTCTGATGAGTGACCAAGGTACACATTTCTTGAACAGTACTATTAAGGCATTAACAGAATAATTCTAGATTCAGCACCATAAGAGCACTCCCTACCACCCGCAGGCTAATGGTACAGTAGAAGCCTTCAATAAGATTCTAGAAAATGCTCTTACTAAGATCTGTAATAGCCAGAGGAATGATTGGGACCTCAGAGTTAACGTTGTCTTATGGGCATACAGAACCACATGTAAGAAACTTACGGGACACACACCTTTCAGCTGGGTATATGGACAAGAAGCTGTTATTCCTATGGAGTATATTCTCCCCAGTTTAAGAATTGCTCAGATTACCGGGATGACTGATACAGACACAGTTGAAGCAAGGCTAGCACAGCTGCTTGCCTTAGAAGAAGACAGGTTCATCGCTGGATTCCATCAGAAAGTGCAGAAGGCCCGAGAAAAAGATTGGCATGACAGACACATTAAGAATAAGACTTTCCAGACCGGAGATCTGGTGCTCCTCTATGACAACAAATTCA